>PVLC010019126.1:0-31097 GCA_004027655.1 Graphiurus murinus | reverse complement strand
AAAAGACGCCGGCTAAATGCTACTGGTTCGAACCTCTTTTATTATAACTCTCTCTTTCTGGGATCAAGGCGTTGCACAAACGATAACAAACACAGTGCTGAGGTCGTCTTTCCAAATAGTGCTTTTCCTACAAACTTCCAATAACCCCTCTCTCTGGCAACCCGTCTTCCACTAGTAACCCACAAACTTTCTTCCCAGGGCTTCCCCAGCAACCCGGCCAACCTCTTCCCAACCGCTTCTTCTTCCCAACCAATTCCTCCCAGAACTTCTCCCAGCAACTTCCCAGCCCAGCAACTTCCCAACCAGCCTTTCCCCAGCAGCTCTTTCAGCCGCGCTTTCAGCCGCGCTCTCTCTATGCGAGAGGTGGAAGTTTTTATACCTGCACCGGCCTAAGCCACGAGGTGTCTCATACAGCTCTCACCTGGCCCGGCCACGAGTCGGGCGTGCTGGTGCATGCGCTCTGGCGTGGCACAGCCCTAGAATGTTTATCCGGCAGCGGCTTCTGGCACTCTGCCAGGCGCCATCTAGAGGCGAGGTCTAGCCCGCGGAACTAGGCCCCCGACACACCACCATGCTTGGCTCTATTTTTTCTTAAAAAGAAGAAATAGCACTCTAGCAGACAACTATTCCTTCCATCCTGTGGATTTGCCCCCTGGACCCGGAGTCCAGAGCCAGGGGAAAGAGGGTCCCTTTCTGAGCTGTCTGCAGGCAGGACTGGGAGAAGCTCTTGAGCGGCTTCTGAAGCCAATCTGCTGTCAGGGGTGCAGGTGCTGGCCTTCTCTCTCTTCTTCTGTTGGTGTATAGATTTTCACTTATTTATAAGGGTTCCATTTATTTATTCACCTTACTACTCTGACTCTATCCTAATTTGGTATTTTTTTTCTCCCTCATTTCCAACCAAGAAAAAGAATCTTCACAAGCTGTTGGGTCCAAAGTTATTCTGGGTGAGGGACTGTGCTAAGGGTTTGTCAAAGCTTCCCAAGCCGCAGAGTCCACCTGGAGCCAGACCCAGGGAAAGCTATCTTCCTGTGTTTCCCTGATCAAGCCTCTGGGGGATTGTGCATGCCAAGGGAAGGTAGAAGTGGCTCTTTTGACCCTCCTGCCTCACCACCAAATCCTAGAATGTCCCCTGAGTACAAACTGCAACAGGATGTCACAATGCTCCTGTTCCAGTCCTTATCAGAGGGTACTGGGGTGCAGACGTCAAGAGAACAGGCACCTGGGGTACATCAGCTTATTGACTTCCAAAAGATGGAGAGCAGGTGTGTTGCACAAGTCCTCCTTCTCTTCCCTCGCTGCACGCTGAGACTGCACACAGAACCATTCTCAGTTCCGGATGATTTGTTCACTGATTTAACAAGTGTTTGTTGGCAACCTACTGCACCTTGGGTAGGGATCCAGTTGTGAGCAATATAGTTGAAGTAGGGCTTCTGGTCTTAATGGGGAGAGATAGAAAGTAATTAAGAAAAGAGCTAAATGAGTACAGTGGTTTCAGCTGAGCTCTCTAAAGGAAAGATGAGGTCCAAGCTGAGAATGGATGAAGACAAGCTCATTAGGTGATGGGGCCAGGGAGCAAAAAGCAGCTGGAGATGTAGAAAGGGGCCCCTCGGCCCTCGGAGGCCCTGGAAAGGAGACATGGCTTTGTTCTGCGTCAATAGGAGCCACTGGAAGGCTGTGAACAGGAGCGGGAGGACCCTGGAGGGAGGTAATGGGATCCTGTTTATATATAAAGAGGGTTGTTCTGAGCCGGGCATGGTGGCGCACGCTTGTAATCCCAGCATTTGGGAGGCTGAGACCAGAGGATCTGGGTTCTTCTTGGCCAGCTTAGCTACCTAGTGAGGCACTCTGCAACTTAGGGAGACCCTGTTTCAAAATAAAAGAATAAAAAATAGGGCTGGGGGAATAGCTCGGAGGTAGAATGCCCCTGAATTCAATCCTCAGTACCGCAAAAAAAAAAAAGAGGGTTGTTTTGAGTTTCAGGCAGCAAATGAGAAACAGGGAGAGCACTGGGTGTCATTGCAGTAATCTAGGCTGGAAATGATGGTGGCACCTAGGCAGAGACAACACCTAAGTTCACTTCTGCAGAGCCTCTGCAGTATCAACTGCATGGCTCTACAAAATATTCTGGATGCATTTTAAGGATTCACAAATCTTTTGGCACTGAGTTAATCAAAGAGCTCTGTCCTGACCCCTGAACTATGAAGGCTGGAGGCTGGGAGGCAGGAAACCACACTAGTCCTTTGGGACACTCTCTGGTCAGAGTACATTTGTTCTCTTGACATGGTTTTGTCTCTTCTAAGACCTTGCTCAGTCGCATTTCCCCGTCTCTGTGGGTGGTAACTGTCTTTCTAGAATCCTCGCTCAGAACCACACCTTTGTTCTGGAGAGAATAACAATTATATGTGTTTTCAGAAGGGCAGTGCTCTGGTTCAGATTTAGAATGCCCCTCAGACCTTGTGGTTCACAAGGCAGCCATGTTGGGGGCGGGCTTGGTTGTTGGGGAGGGGTCCCTGGGTGTGGCCTTGGGGATTGTATATATGTGACTCACTCTCTCTCTCTCTCTCTCTCTCTCTCTCGCCTCTGGAAACAGACGTGCAAAATTCAAATCTCCAAGTAAATCATCTCTACTTTTGGCATGGAGGTTTATGACTTATTGATGCTGTTTTTTTTTTTTTTTTTTTTTTTTTTTATTTCATGCCAGGGAAGGGAACAGCCTAGAATTTTCCATCTTCTCGGTAGGCTTATGAGCATAGGGCTGAATGTCTACCCAGTGGCAATCCCCTCATTTAAATGAGCAGTCTGGAGCTATTATCTTCACAGCGACGTATTAATGCAGCTCCATTAAATAAACTGGGTGTTCTTTGTAAATGGTTGATGAGGTTCATTTTGGATTATGAATATCATATTTATTGCTGTTTTATGTGTAATACTCAAATTGATGGCTAATTCTTCCAGTGGCAACTCATAGTGAGGGCCATTAAAAAGGGTTTTCTTCCCCTCTAAAATAGGTGAAATGTGACCTGATTTTAAGGGTATTACAAATAAACGACTTGTCTTTTTAATAAATACTGAAGCCTAAGTATATAAGAAAATCTGCTCTGTGCCCGATATTGTATTTAGAGTAGTTGTGAGTGAAACTCAGTGTGCTTTCTGTTTCCATCCTGGTTGGGATTTGGGGGACTGAACTGGCTGCGAGGTTAAGTAGTAGGGCTGGTAGCTGCACAGGAGGTTTACTCTGTGCACTAAAGCAGCTTTTATCAGCTGACAAAGTGCAGAGACAGTACCGAGGAGAGGGAAGAGGACTTCACTAAGCAGCCTGGGTGTCACCAAGATGGCATATCTGGGCCAAGAAGAGGCAGAGTTGGAAAGTTGAGATGAGAGAACTAAAAAAACAATGAGGCCAGAGACAGACAAGAGGGAGGCGAATGAGGGGAGCTAGCCAGGGGATAACATCTGCTCTGGGTAAGTAGCCCTTAGAGATTTACAAAAGCCAAAGCCCAAACTGGATACCACTGCACACCCATGAGGAAAGGTATCATCGACCAAGCGAAAACAAGCAAAAAAGCAAGGACCAGAAAATAGCAAATGTTGTGGAGGATGTGGAGAAACGGGGACACATTGCCTCTGGGAATGCAAAGTGTTGCAGCCACCGTAGAAAATATGTATGGCGGTTCCTAGAAAAATTAAACAGAGAATTACTATGTGATCCAGCAAAATCACTTCCAGGTATCCACTCAGGAGAACTGAAAGCAGAGGCTCAAGCAGAGGGAAACTAGTCCTTCGTGTGTGGGGGTTCCCCATCCTTGGATTCAATCAACCGTGAGTTGAAACTGTTTGAAAGAAGAAAAGTTGTGTCTATACTAAACATGTAGGGACTCTTCCCGTATTCTTAAACAATACAGTAGGAAAGCTGTTTACACTCACTTTGTGTTACACATTCAAAGTAATCTAGAGATGATTTAAAGTATGCAGGGGGGTGTGCATAAGTTACATGCAAATGCTATGCCATTTTATAAGAGGGACTAGAATAACTGTGGGTTTTGTAGTCCTCAAGAATCCTGGAACCAATCCTCCATGAAAACGGAGGAGAGATTGTATTCGTCTACTGTACCTAACAGTATTATTTATAGTAGCCAAAAGATGGGTGCATCCCAAGTGTCCATGGATGGTGAAATAGATAATCAAATTATAGTTTATACATACAATGAAGTACTATTCTGCTTTAAGAAGGAAGTAAACTCTGACACCTGCTACAACATGGACATATCTTGAACAAATTTGCTAAGTGATATATGCCTGTTACAATATTATAAGTTATAAATACTGTGCAAAATTATAAATATTGTAAATCCTCTTACAAATATTCTAAGTCTACTTATATGAGGTAAGTACAGCAGGCAATTCATAGAAACAGAGGGTAGCATCATGGTTGCACCCCTAGTCCAATTTTTATTCTTTATTTTGTAACAGGGTCTCACTAAGTTGCAGGAAGCCTAAGTAGCTGAGGCTGGCCACAAACCTGCAATCCTTTGGTCTCAGCCTCCCACAAACTGGAATTACAAGTGTGCACCACCATGCCCAGAATGCTGGCTTATAAATTTGTAACTGAAGAAGAAGCACAGTTGGAGATAGAAACTTAAAGAGAAAAAAAAGAAAAAGAATGAAAAATTAGGAGCTATTGACATGGCCCTATCCTAAATAAAAATAAATTTTGATATAAGGAAATAAATAAATATAATTTGACTGATTGAATACAAACGAATATAAGCAGAATAAAAGATTATCTTTGAACTCAGCTCAAAGAATGGCACATCACCTGTGGTTCCTCTTCAGACTGATTAAAAATGACACCTAGTACACTCATTCTTTGAAAAGCAGGATTTCCATTCTACACTTTCTGTTTTTTAAATTTATTTTTATTGTAGTATACACTTTCTACAGCTGTGGCGCACACTGTGGAAGACAGGAGATGCCCCCCAGCCCTCGTTCCTTGTGGACAGGTGGCGTCAGCTGTGAAACTGAAAGGGGCGACTGAGGGAGAAAAATAGGATGCTGCCTATGAAACATCCTTAAAACCTGAACGTTTCCTAAACACCACTTGACCATCATCCTAGGTTCTTACTGAAACATAAGGAACGGGTAAGTCATGGCCCTTCTCAAACCGGAGCCTCCTCGCAGAGCCGGTCATTGAGAAATCAGCTGTGAAGCTGTGCATCCTGACATTCCCGGTGACCGTGGATAAGGGTGTTTGCACTGAGGTCCTGTGACTGGGATTTAAACCAGCTGACTGCAGTCTATGTCTGAAATAGTCCCGCCAACATCAAAGCTGTGAGAGCAAAACTGCTTTCCATAAAAATGTGTTAAGAAAGCTTGGAGCCAGAGAGCAATAGGAAGAATAAAATTTATCAGCAAGCCCTAAAATGGAATTTGAAATCCAGTTGTTTGAAGAAAAGAACTATTGCATTATATAATGATGAGATGGGGGAAAAAATCATCTTCCGGAAAGAAGCAGAGAGGATGTTTTTGACACAGCATGACCCCAAGCTGCTGGAAGGAGGCACAGTGCGGCCTGTTAGAATTTGCAGCTACCAGATGCATATTCTACATGCTGTGCCCAATGCAGCAGCCAGCAAACACTGACTGTCCAGCCCTGGAAAGGTACTGGGGCAACCGAGGAATTGAATTTTTATTTTTTATTTTTTATTTAGTAAACAACTTAGAGAATTTATTTTGAACACAGGAAATAAAAAAAAAACATGATTCTAACATGTATTTAGAATATTAACAAAATTAGAAAAATTTAAACTACAGAAAAGAAGGCAAAGACACTGGAGTTGACTTGGTGGCTATGTAATTATAAATAAACGAAATCCAAGTTTCTTTCATGCAAAGAAGCATTATAAAAAAAGGAGTATAGGAATGTTTACAGAACAAGCCACAACAAAATTTTTTTTTAATTTATATAAGAAACTGTGCATAAATGATAAATGAAAAATAACATGTAATTTATGAGAATTGCTTTAATAGATTATTATAACACAAACTTTTGTAGCACATCACAGATTTTTTATGTCACAAATTCAATGTTTTATTTGTAGTTTAATTAACTGAAATTTCAGTATCCACAGGGGCTCATGGTGGGGCACACCAACAGCACAGTGACAGTGGTGACAATCGCGTCCAGAGACAGGAGACACCTCCACTGAGCTGGAAACCATTCATCCACTCAATTGAGGAACGCTCACTGGGCATGCTCACTCCCGCCTAAGGTACCAAGATGCAGAGATCCAAGAAAGGCTCTGCCTTAAGGACCTTAACGTCTGGTTGGCAGCGGGGTGGGGGAGCAAGGAGAATAAAATTGTTGTCGCGAACAGGTCTCTATAGAAATAAAAAAGAGGCGAGGGAGCAATGGTGGTGGTCAGAGCAGGTTATATAGATAAGTAGAGGTGGTTGTGTAAATCATGAAAAGTGAGCAGACCTTGGCAAGTGTGTTTATTTCAGTTGCTCAAAAAACAAAAAAACATGACACTGGGTAACTTGTAAAGAATAGAAATTCATTTTGCTCACAGTCTTGCAGGCTGAGGCGTCCAAGGGCATGAACATCTGCTCAGAGCCTGGTGAGAACCTTACAGCTCATGGCAATATGGCGGAGGGATTCACAGGGGTCACGCAGCGGATAGGATGGTGATGGTGCAGGTCATTCTTCCTCATCTTATAAAGCAACCAATGCCATCATGGGAGCCCACCCTTACGACTTAAAGGAGCCCTAATCATTTTCCAAAGGTTTTGCCTTCAAATACTATGAACATAATGAATTTGGGGATTAGGTTTCTGAAACATGAACTCCGCAGGAACACATTCCAATTAAAGCAGGTAGAACATTCCAGACAAAGAAAACGAGTGAAGGAATGGCAGAATGCTGCACCCTGGGAGCCTAGGCACAGTAACAGTTAACTATGATGGCCTCCATGATCCTGAGGCTCCCCCTTGCTGACCTCTCGGCCAGCAGAATTCTCTAGATTTCCCACTCACGTTTCTGCTCTGACCAGTTTGGTTCTTTACTGAACAAGACATGGTTCTTGTGGCTCACAAGCTGCTTATGCAAATGGCCATAGTTGTACTGTGTTGTAACTATATTTCAAGGAGACCGGTTAAGTTAACTTTGAAAATGAAAAGGAAAGGTGCCAGTGAAGAACAAGCAAAACAACTGTTGAAGTCTGAAGAAAGGGATTGTACAGTCAAATCGCTTTGCATTCCATGCGAAAGCACCAAATCTGGAAATTATATACAAGGCATTATGCGTGTGGTTTGTGTAAGAAAAATGGTGTATAGCTCCAGTCAGCAAATGTGCACTCAAAGTTTTTGGCCTTACATCAGAACTTTTCAAAGCAGTGGAAATTTATCTCTTTTGTGTGATAATAAAATATTTAAGATAGCGTATCAGTTTTCTGACTCCCAATTCCCTCCAATTTTTCAATTAACTGGTAAATTGCCTCTCTGTCTCGAGTCTTGTGGAGGCCTCTGTTGCTCAGGTGGTAGGAGTTTAAAGTGACACCAGAGACAGGAAGGGACACAGATGAAGCAGAATCCATGGTCATCTCCCTCAGAGCAAAGAGTAGCGGAAGAGGGGTCAGCAGGTGAATCTTCCCAGCACTGCCTCCGTTGTCTTCTGTGAAGAGAATTCACTGCTAAGTGAACTACATATGAGCATCAGCCTGGTGCAGTGGCACACATCTGTAATCCTGGTACTTGGGAGGCTGAGACAGGAGGATCTCCAGGTTCAAGGCCAGTCTGTGGCAATGAAGCAAGACACAGTTTCAATCTAAAAAAAATAAAAAGGGCCAGATGTGGTGGCACATGCCTGTAATCCTAGTACTCAGGAGGCTGAGACAGGAGAATAGCAGGTTCAAAGGCAGCCTCAGTAACTTTGTGAGGCTCTCAGCAACTTTCCGAGACCCTGTTTCCAAATAAAAATTCAATAAATAATGGGCTGGGGGTGTATCTCTGAGGTAGAATGCCCATTGGTTTAATCCCCAGCACCACAAAATGAATGAATGAATGAAAAAGGTCCAGAGATGTAGCTCAGTGGTAGAATGCCCCTGAATTCAATTTCCACTAGCATGCATGTACATGTATGAATACACACACACACACACACACACACACACACACACACACACAATTAGACTAACTTTGAACTTTAAAAACAATCTGCAAAATAGCATCCAAGTGCTTTCTTGGTAACAATGGCCAGAGGTAGAACTGCTATTCAGAAATCCAGACCAGGAGATGACGTGGGCTAGAACACATGGGACAATGGGCCTATGGCCTTTCACAGGGATGGGAATGCTTTCTTGGGATCCCACCAAACCTAGAGGTGATGAAGCTGAACCTGTAACTGTAGTAGAAACCCTAAACAACCCTATAAAGAGCTGGGGGTGGCTGGCTGCCAGCTAGCTGCTGCACATGAAGGTGAAAACTTGAAGGAACAGAAAGGTAAAACAATCCTGTGGACTGACTCATTGTGGGGGGTGAAATGAGGGATGAGTCAGGGGTGTGTAAATTGCCTAGGACGTGATAAATCAGCGGCTGCTGAATACCTCACAAATATTGAAGCTGATGCTACTAATTATGTTCTGTAAGGAAAGAAGCTGGGTCATGCAAGCCCAATGATAGATGTTTTCTGTTTATATATGGATGGTAGAACCTAGGGCAAGTTTCCCTCTTTTTCTGTCTCAAATAGATCAAGGGCATCATCGTGTCATTGGAAAAAGATAGAATCACCCTAGAGCAAAGAGGTTACTGTGCAACATTATTTAAATTTAACATATTAAATCTATACTGCAGATTAATAAAGCCTAGTTTTGTAAAAAAAATAAAAAAATGTATGTCTTCTAAATCTCTGATACTTCCTTTTAAACACTAAAGACTTAGAGTTAAAGAATCAAAGGACAAGGACATTATGGTATAAGGGCAGGTCCCACAGTGGAAAAAGTGGAAATATTGAGAAAAATATATGTGTAAATTCATTTTCCAAATTTCCGAGGTTGGGATAAGAACTGTTCCTTGAGGGTAATTCAGCTGGTCTGAGTCACAAAGAGGAGAAAGGGGAGAAGGGGCAAGAGGACGTAAAGGGTACTTATACTAGGGACCTGAGCGCCTGGTCCCTAGTATAAGTACCCACTGGTCAACTGTCCCAAAGGCAGAATTGGAATCCATTGGAGAGGAGGAGGAGTAATCTAAGGCAGAGGCGAGGAGAGTCCACTAGTGTTTAAAGCACATGGAAAGCGTCTGGACAGCAGGGATGGACACAGAGGAGCAAAACTATGGTGCTTTTGGAAAAATAGAGGACCAGAGAGAGTGTCTAGATCTCCCAGGCTGACAAAGGAGACACTCCAGGCTGACCATGTATGAGACGCGGAAAGCAAGGAGAGATTGAAACTCCTCTAGAGGGGAGGAGCAGTAGGGATGACATCACTGGAAGGTCCAGGGCCAAGAGAATGATGCAGAAGCTCAGGACACCACCAAGAGCAGAGATCTGCAGCCTGGTAGGGGTTGGGGAGAGTCTCCAAGGACCTGTGGAGTGGGAGGGGGCTGCGATAGCACCAACGCTAGCCACTTCCACAGCCCTGCTCAGAGTAGAGCCCAGTGTCCAAGATCAAGAAGACTGAGCTACAGTTTACAGACTGTGGAGGGAGCCAGAAGAGGACCCAGCGCTCCGCATCCCCACTGCTCAGAGACAATGAGTCGGTGCTGTTTCTACCTACTTCCTGTGACAGGAGGAGGGCAAGGGGCCACAACCTCCCTGCTCCCCTTCTGTGTGAGGGATTCCTGGAAGCTTCCTCGCCTCTCCTTCAGTTTCCAGCTTGAGAATCTGTTGATTTTGATCTACAAAGTCCTCCGGACATTCATGTGTCGAAGGCTCATGTGTTGAAGGCTCATGAACCTCTGAACCCTGATGCAGCCGGGTTCAGAGGTGGGGTGTTGGGGAGTGATTAGACATTGAAAATTCATTCATTCATTCTTTCTTTCTTTTTTCTTTCTGTCCTTCCTTTTTCTTCCTTCCTTCCTTCTTTTCTTCTTTCTTTCTTTATTTATTCATTTATTTCTGGTGCATTGTAATTATAGATCATATTGGGGAATAAAGAAACACATCATGCACACAATTCTTGGAGCACTTCCAAGTTCTGTCCCTCCCCTTCCCTGCACATGTCTTGGAGACTGGGATTGGTGATTTTGTAGACATACGTAGCATTATTTCAACTATTACCCTCTTTATGTGTTCATCCCCCTCAACCCTTCCCTCAACCCCCCTCAATCACTGCATTGGTGTCTCTGCTCAGAATAGTATAGCAATACTTGCATATCCATGTTCATAGCAGCACAATTCACAATAGCCAAACTATGGAACCAGCCCAGGTGTCCATCAACAGATGAATGGATCGCAACCTGTGTTCTGTACATGCAGTGGAATTTTGCACAGCCACAAAGAGGAACGAAATCATGTCATTTTCAGGGAGATGGATGGAACTGGAGAATATTATACTAAGAGAGATTAGCCAGTCTCAAAAAACAAACAAAAAAAAGTATCAGGAGAATTCAGACCTTATCAATTGACTCATCCACTGCCAGATTCATAGCTGAAGGCATTATTAGAAGCTGGTGGAAACCATAAAATGAGGGTCACTGGGGTGTGTCCTAGAAACTTACACCTTGTCCCTGGCCCCACCCTCTCTGACTCTCTGTTTCCTGGCCATTGTGAACCGAGCAGCCGTGCTCCTCCACTCTCTCGCTGCCTCAATGTCCTGCCTACATTGGCCCAAACCATGGAGGCAGCCCACCTTGGATTGAGCCCTCTGAAACCATGAACCCAAATCCTCCTTTAAGCTGTTTTTCTTGGTTGTTTTTGTCCCAGCAACAAAAAGCTAACACAGAATCCAAAAGAATTGGACCTGGGATGCTCCCTTTGGGTATGGGAGCATGACATCAAGAGTACCAGGGGAAGGGACATAAACAAAGCTAAGCTGGGAGAAATGACCTTCCCTTGGCCGGAGACTCTACTCTATTACTCTTACTTTGCCTTGTGATGCCCTCTGCTTCCTCCAGGCCCCAGTGTGAAGAGGAAAACAAAGAAGATTTGCATGCTTACCTTCAGGATCACTGCTAGGCTTAGGAAGCTTGTTTTCCCAAGTCTGTTGTGACAGTCTGAGGGACCTTAAGGAGGGAGGAGCCGGTACAGAATCTCTTTCTCCTCTTCTGGTAGTGTGGGAAGGGTCTGTCCAGTGAGGGCCTCAACAGAGAAAGCTAACTAGGACAGGCCTGGGGAGGAGGGAGGGAGACCAGGAACAGCGCTGCAGAAGCCCAGGGACCCACAGGGACCTCTGATCAATGAATCTACCAGGGCAGGCTGGTGGGGTCGCATGGGACTTGGTGGTCACAAATGAGGAGTAGAGTCCAGTGTGCAACAGAGGCCAGGCTGGGCACAGAGAGGCAGCTGCTCTGACTCCCTCGTGTGACATGTGACCCTGGGAGCTGGAGGAAATTGCTAGAATTGAGGAGGCTGAATTTCCAGTTATGTCAGTGGGTTTCCAGTTACAATTAATCCTGAAAGCGAACGTGATCTCCTTTTGTAATCATGGGCTGGTGAGGCCAGCAACCTCTAGGTTCAGATTCCGACTTAGTCAAGGAAGGAAGTCAGCACATGAGAGGCCCCACTGGGCTGTTCAGGTTTTCTCTGAAATCTGAACACAAGTTTCAAACATGTCCACCAAGAAGAAGCAGCAGATAGGCTGAAAACATTCCAAGTAAGCCAAGTGCTTTTGGGGTCAAAAGTTAATCACAAACCAGGCATAATGATGCACACCTGTAATCCCAGTACTTGGGAGGTTGAAACAGGGGGATCGTGGGTATGAGACCATATTCAGCAACTTAGTGAGGGCCTCCTCAATGTAGTGAGACCCTAAAACTTACTATACAAAATAAAATAGGTATAAGGGTGTAGCTCAGAGGTAAAAAGCTCCTGGATTCAATTCCCAATACTTACAAAATTAATCATAATTAATCTATCTATACACAAATGCTGACATTACTGCATTTTCAAACTTCTATAAAATTTATATAAACAAAGGCTAAAAACGAGTTTACATAGCATCTGTAAATGTGATCAGCATTTTTTCAATAGGAACTTTGTTTGGAAGCATATCCATTGTATAAAATAGGATAAGGTAACTTCATCTCTATGTAAAGGATTCAAGAAGAGGGACCAGAAGAGGAAGGTCATGGAACCCCACACATGACACTGTGCCCTTTCTCCATCTACAAGGCCCAATAAAGACACGTGACATTTTAATTAACCACGGTGTTAAGTGACCAGAGCCTACAGTCAATTTCCCTGTATGTTACATTCTATAATAATCAGAACTTCCAAGCTTTTATGTGACATTTTAATACAGTTTATTATAAGATAACATAAGAAGAAAGATGAAGATAATTTTCATTCATATCAAGTCTTCCACTGGTTGTCAGGGATTGTAGATAGCAAAAAGTTCAAACTTCAACTCTTCTGCTTATTTTATGGATTTAGGAAGCATTTCAGGTTGTTTTAATGTATGATGTACTTATCAGGCCAATAAATAGAATAAAGACACCCATCTCATAGTGTTTTGTGAGAATAATATGTAATGTCATGTAGCCACTTAGCAAAATGACTGGTATGTAATAATAGACTAATAAATATTAGTCACTATCATCATTGCTATTATTACATCACATCAAATAATTCTGCCTATGATAATTTGAAAACAAAAAATAAATATTAAAGCTAATAAAGGATAAATCAAATTCTCAGCTTCCAAATATTTGATATGTCAAAGAAGACCATGATGATCTTTTCAAATTGTTTATATAAACAGTAATTAATATTATGAATAGTATTTTAAACTGTGTTATTATAACAATCTGGAATTGTGAGCTGGACCCACAGGGCTCTGGTAAATTAGGGAGAGTTTTCCAGCCTCTTGGCCACTGGTGGGGCATGTTTGGGAAGGCAAGGACCCAAAGACTCAAGCCAGACTCATGATGAAACTGTAACTCCAGGCAGTAAAGGCAGGCAGTAGCAGCAAGCACTGGGTGGAATCTCTCAGGGATTCCTGGACCTTGGGACCCCAGGAAGGACAGGTGTTTCTCAATCAAAGGGACAGACCTCGGCAGAGACAAAGTGTATCTTTGGGATAGAACCACAGTCACCAAAAACAAGGCTATCTCAGTTCAGCTTCAGGAATCATGAGTATTTGGTGACAAGGGTGGGGAATTTCCAAGTCAGAGAGAAACTGAGATGGGGCAACAGGGTCACAGCAGCAGTGGAGGTGACAGCTGTTGGGAGGGCACAGACAGCAGCTGTCAGAAGGAGGGCTGAGTCACAGGGACCAGGAGCAAGAGGGGCTTGGGGAGGCCAGCAGGAAAACCACATGTCCACAAGCCCACACTGCCTGGGCAGGGGGCCATGCTGACCATGGGACTGGAGAGAACCTTAAAGACGCAAAGGCACCTCGCTCCATTCCAAAGCAGTGGGATGTAAGAGGCCTTCGATCCGGGATTCAAGGAGAGATCTGGGCCCAGAAATGCACTGCAACTCTCCAGGGATTTTTCTGTGTTCACATGGGCGTGAACTCACCCATTGCTTTACAAGTGGGTTTCTTGGCCTTGGCATGGTTGGTATTTAAGACCAGACCACTCTTGGTTGTGGGGGGCAGGTCTGTGCTTGTAGCACATTTGACAACATCCCAGCCTCTACCCACTAGATGCCAGTATCACCCCACCCCTGTGCGAAGATGGCAGTAGAAACAGCTCCGCATATTGTCCAGGTGTCTCTCATTACAGGAGACAGGAACACAGAAGGCCACAGTTGAAAACCATGTAGTCAGTGTTTGGGAAGGAGGCTTGTAGGGAGCTTGAGGAGTTTGGGAAGGCTTCCAAGAGTGGTGTAATGAGCTCTCCTCATTTTGTGAGAATATCTTCCAGATATCATGGAGACAGGTGAGGGCAGCCACTCATACCCCAGCACGGCAGCACACACAGTTGGATATTATAACCTTTACTTGCCGTTCTGCTGAAATGTCCTGTCGCTACGTGAAGCCCTTGGCACTGTGACAATGCGGCCATCCTGCCTCTCCTACACTGTGGGCTCTTAGTGACAGGACTATGCCTGGTTCACATTTATATCCCTGCATCCCTGGAGCCCAGCAGAGTGTGTGGCAAATCCTGCTTTCTCAACAAACATTTGTTGGTTGGTTGACTAAGATAATGAGTGAAAGGAGCAAAAGCACACATGCGGATGTGTACCCTCTCTCCAACAGGAGAGGATTCCCATCAGTGGCAATGGAACAGTCCCAGCTCCACCGCACTGCAGATTCTGCTGAAGGCAACAAGCTCAGTGTCACGAAACAATGAAATCCAACAGTCCAACAGCTGCAGAAGCTGACGAGAAAAGCTGGAACGGAAAAGCAGACACCTTTTTCCAAATGGAAGTCAACGTCTAACTCAAAGTGCCATGGACCTGCGAAGCCCATGAGCAAACAAGCCCTGGGCCAAGTTCCTTTCTTTGTACATTTTATGGGCACTCAGTAGCCAGAATGAAGCTCATCTTTGTGTCCCTGACACCAGCCAATATGCTGCTCTGCGGCATGTGTCACTCTGATGAATGCCTCCTTCTCCTTGCAGCTGGATGTCACCTGAGCCAAAAGGTTACTCTCCTCTTGGAAAAAGAATGGGACATTCAGGCACACTGCAGTGGGTTATCCAATCAATCTCCACACGCTATCAAAACAGACTTCATTCCAAGGAGAGTGTCATCTGCCCAGACCAAAATGTTGTCCCCTGTAGAAGCATTTTTTATGTGCTGGCCACCGAGCAGAGCAAGGACAGCCGCTCTGAATGCACTCTGGACTTTTAGCCAAGATTAGCAAAGTCAACCTTCAGTAAATTGCCCATCAAACAAATATAAACAAGCCACGCACAGACCCAGGCTCCGTGTGCCTCATATGCTAAGGAGGGGCATCGGGTCAATACATTAGTTTGTCACACGCCCAGCTCTTTGGTTTATGAATAAATGTTGGAAGACCCTCCAATTCCATAGTCAATACCAGCCAGGTTATTTCAAAGAGAGCTTCAGTTCAGCTGACACTTATGAACTTTATTTTTAAACATGACATGCATGAGAATGTGCTTGTCATTCCCTTGTCTGAAAGTTCTTGTTACTTTTCTTCATAATGAAATCTACAGTCTGCAAATTGTACTGGATTCCCCATGCCCCGGCCTCAGGGTCCTGATCTACAGATTCCATTGCTGTGTGATCCAAAGAACCCTCCTGACTCCTCACAACTTCAAATCCTTATACAGTTCTCCCTTTTCCTAGCAGACGCCCTGAGAAACTCCCACACAGTTATCCCCCTCATTTGCAGTTTCCCCATCTCAGTTACCTATGGTCAACCGTGATCTGAAAATATTTTAGATGGAAACTGTCAGAACTAAAAAGTTCATACATTTTAAGTAAATTTTACTAGGATATACTATTATAATTATTCTACTTTTATTAGTTGTTATTTACTTACAGTGTCTAATTGATAAATTAAATGTTATCATAGCTCGATAAGCATAGAAAAAAGATAATCTATATAAGGTCCTATATCATCTGTGGATCTGGGTATTCATTGATATTCTTGAAATCCATCTCCATGGATAAGGGGAGCTACTTTAGTCCTTCCAGGTTAGTTCTGACTTGTCCCAGCCTTTTTCCTGTTGGCCCCAGCTAACTCTTCCATCTGCCCTCTTTCATCCACTCGACCTTGAGCTGACCTCCCTTATAATCGCACTATGATGTTAACAATTGTCTGATCTGATCAGGTCCCCAACACTCAGCAAGCCCTCTGAGGTCAGGGACACTCTGAGGTCAGGGACACCTACTTCAGAATGGGTGCACCCAGTATAAGAAGACGCCATGTGGCCTGAGCTCAAGCAGAGAAAGAAGGGAAATACTCTTCAGATCTGGACCGTGAGCAGTGGGCTTCCGGAATGTGTCAGAACAATGGAAGGGTGAGGCTGACTTCCTGGGCATTTCATCAGGGAGCAGGAAGGGAAGAAGTGTGACCGGGAGGAGTCCATCAGCAAAGGAGTCAAAATGTGTTGCATCCGTATTGGTCAATGCGAGCTGAACACTCTGCATCCCAGAAGTCCGGCCTCGGTGGAGTCTTTGGTAAACAGAAAGCAATACAGGCAAAAAGGTCTTTGTAAGCTTGTGAATATAACTGTACAGAGAGAGTGGCTGAGGGTGAAAAGCTCAGCAGAAAGGGGCGAATCTAGACTCGGCTTGTTCTCAACCTCTTCTGAGCTCTGTACGGATAGTTTCAGCAAGTAATTTAATTTCTTCTGTTGAAAAGTATTAGGACTTTACACAGCTTTTGTTAGGTTAACATATTTACTAACAACAATGGAGAAGTAACAACCAGGCATCCTAAGGACAACCTTTGGAACTCTTAAAAGAAATACAAGTCATTAGGTTTCTCTTATTTCATTCCTGCTTTTATAACAAAATACCTTAGACTGCCATATATAAACCATAGATATTTATTGTGCGTATTTCTGGAGGCTAGAGAAGCCTTAGCTGATCCCTGTGAGGGCTCTCTACGTCCATGTGCAGGCTGAGTTTGGGGCTTTCCTGAACCATTTCATTGCATCACACAGCGTGTGCGACTGTTCTGTCTGAAGATTGACAAGCTCTCCATCGTGTCTCTGGTAAGTTCTTATCCATTGAGTCTCTTCTGGTGAGCTCCTATGCCATCCTCAGAGCTGATGCCAAATTGGCACAGGACCTTCCACTTCTGTCCTGCCTTGCACAGAAACATCTCCATTGAACTCTCCAAGTGAATTCCAATTATGACTGCAAATGTGCGAGAACAGGGTATATGGGTAGTGGAGAGCAATTTCATTGTCCCTGCGATCTTGTAAGCACAGCGCCTTGCAATCTAATCTAAAGAAGAAAACGATGCCTCACAAGCCGGCACGGGCAGACTGTTCATTATGGCAGCAAAGGAATAGATTGGTTAAATTATAATTGTTTTTATATTTACAATTTCTCCAATAAATTAAGCTTTCGCACACTAATTAGATTGTCTATTACAGTACCTGCATGTGCTGGCAGATGGTGTGGAGCAGATGATTCTGCCATTAAGAGCCATGGAATTTTAAGGAGACAAGTATAACTGCCTGTGTTGCTCCTTTGCTGTTCTCCTGGCCATGGATTGTGATTCTGGCCCCTTTATACATGACACAGCTTCAACGTCACTGTTCTGCCTTTATTTTGAAAGCTGTGCATGGTTTTTTGTTTGTTTGTTTGTTTGTTGTTTTGTTTTCGTGAAATCTGTATCACTTCTTGTTTTAAAACTTCATAACAAATTATATTGGAGGAACAAACATAACTGGGTTGCTACAAACCACTTGAAGGCATCCCTGAAATGATGAAGGTGGATCACTTGGTCTACCCAGAGTCTCTTTAATTCTGAAAGCTGGAGACAGATTCTCTAATTTATTGAATGTTTCTTGAGTGAATGAACAACTGGAGAACAGGAAAAGCTGAGCAGATCATGTGAAGGATGTGTGGGTTAGCTGTCTGCCACTAATGCAAAGAGATCAAGTCATAAAAACCAGAGGGGTACAGAGTGACCCAGCACGGTGAACACAGAGTCCTTCACCGGCTGTATTCTATGCACATCACCAAGATTGGTCCTCTACAGGGACAAGGTGTCTTCTCAGATGGAGTCAGCACAAGCATCTCACCACACCTGCAAACTTCTTTCAAGGGGAAGGAGCCCACAGGTAAAAAGAAAGCCAGGTTCCAATGTCACATCCCCCACCACCAGGCCCCAGGTGGCTTAAAGGCTTTTAGAATGTAGGATTGGTAATACCCTAGGTATTCAATTTCATCCTTGAACAAGTCTAGCCACTCCATCATCTTTGTCACCAGCACCAAAAGGTCCTGCAACAGCAGCAGAGTTGGCCCAGGATGCTGGGAGTTGCTTGTCTACTGGCTGAAGCTCCTGTAAGCACACCTCTGGCAGGTGTTCCAGTACAGGAGCTGGGTGTGGGCTCAACTTTGCCCTGGGCCTTTCCTGGGTCTGCTACCCAGTATGTATTAGCAATGCCAACTATTCCCCACTTTGAAAAAATAATTAAGATAATCAGTAGCCTGGTGTGTTGGCATATGCTTGTAATCCAAGTACTTGGGAGGCTGAGACTGGAGGATTGCAGGTTTGAAGACAGCCTTGGCAACTTAGTAATGCTTTCAGTAACTTAGCAAGACCCTGCTTCCAAATAAAAAATAAAATTAATCTGGAGGTGCAGCTGGAAGTAGAATACCTCTGGGTTCAATCCTGAGCACCACCTCCACCAAAAAAATATAATCAGTAATTTTTAAACAATTTGGTAAAATATGATTTTTTAAAAAATGTTCTATATTACTGGCTTCTTTTGTAACATAAAATAATCTGTAATTAAAAATCTTTTTTTCTTTTGAAAGCCTTCACACATGCATGCTTAAATCATGATCTTTACCATGCTAATTTATTTTAAAAATACTCTTTTAACAAATTAAATAAAATATTTACAACTTATTAAGACATAAATGTGCTATACATTATATTTTTATCATGAATCAAACATTTCCTTCATCACATTGAACTACAATTCTGTAGTTACATGTGAATACTAGTATGCTATTTCCATGGCAATCTAAGAGAAGAAATCCAGCATGAGCAGAAAATACATCTTCCTCACGCATCTAGAAGGCACTTCGGGGAATGCAGTACAGGTGTTCTCTATGTAAATAAAGAAAGAGCAAGTGCAATCCATTGTTCTGTATCTTGGCAATTTGACAGGAGTTGGAATCTACATGTGATTTTAAAGGTTTCTCCCTGAAAGTGCACATTATTTATACCTTTAACTAAAACAGTCAGAGTTTATATGGTTTTGTATACATGGATAGTACAATGGAAAAAAAAACTTGAAAAAATAGGGGAAAATATTCTAAACACGAGTTACACCTACCAATCTGAAATCTGGGTATGGCTCATTGAGAACTAACTAAATAAAAAGAATGGCTGAGTTTGTGCTTGTGCACAAAGACGACCCCATTATTGACAAGACCCTACATCTCACTAAGAGCTGACTCTTGAGGCCCTTCAAGAAAGCTGTGGCCCCTCCCACACAACAGGGCAGGTAGGATTAGTGAGGCTCCCAGAGATAGTGTGCCAGGTGAGCAGAATTCTGACTTTCCTCTGTACGGAGGGCTGCTCACTCTCTCTCTCCACTATTTAGGAAGAATGTTCAGGATGCATAGACTCCCAGGGTCAGGGTTTGGTGCTCAGCTAACGCTTACAGCATAAACTTCCAACCTACCAGCTTCTTTGTTTACTCTATGAAATAAGAATATCATGAGTGGCCTCACCTTGTCCCATGAGGATTGAAGACCAGTCTCGGTAAGCATGCTCTGTGCTCCTTAAGGTTTTATGTAAATGCTAGTTAGCATAATTGTTCACTTCTTTTTCTTCCTTGTCAGCCCTGGGTAAGAAGCCCCCAAACTGACATTTACCCAACTGATTTCTAGTGTATGCTGATCTGATCGAACCCTAGTCAAAACTGCCCCAGAATCTTCTCCCCTTGTTAGTCCAGTCCTCGGGGTTGTTCATGCCAAGAACATTTAATTCAACTCTGTTCTTCTCTTGTTCTCGCTAACCTATATCCAGCCTGCCGAGAAACCCAGGTGAGGACACATTTCGTGATTTAGACCCAGATGGAGGCATTCACGTCTTCTAAATAGAGTTATAGTGGTATCCTGTGAAGATACAGATCAGAAAAATGCCATGCATATCCTAAAAACCTTCTACTGGCTCCCATAAAAATTGGAAAAGTTCAAAAATGACGCATGTGTGTATATGCACGCGCGCGCGCACACACACACACACACACACACACACACACACAAATTTCACTTTATAAACACTAACCGGCATGTAGGGCAGTGGTGTTTCTCCCATAATGTTCCTGCAGCAGACTCTGGTGCATTTCTCAGTAATAAAGTCTCCAAGTGGCTGACCGTAGACACACGTACAGGTCTGTGGACAGGATGATAAAATGCTGCCTTTTGAAGGAAGATTCCAAGTTTCTCATTTTTTTCCTTCCTGATGGATTTGGTGGCCAATTTTGTTGTTGTTGTTATTGGATATTTTGGGGGAAAGATGTATTGTGTCCTATGCAACAAGGGGTAGACCAAGCAGACCAGCTGCCTTCGCCTGCCTGGGGCCCAGCAAGAGGGAGAGTGTCGACGGCTGGGCCCACCACTCCAGGGAGTCAAGATAACCCCCCAAGAAACCACACTGAGCCAGGAGTCTTGTCAGCCATCAGGCACTGCAGGATCTCCGCTTTATTTGAACAAGCAACAGTTTATATAGGGAGGTCAGATAAGGAAGCGAAACCGGGGCAGGAGCCAATGGGAACAGATCTTGTCACCAGTTGCTGGGGAAGGTAGGCAGTAAAAGATTAACGGCTTCTGCAGGCCCTTCCTGGAACCACCTGTTCCAAGAACAGGATGTACTAGGGTGGAGGAGTATGCTTCTCATATTTGACCAAAAAGGTCAGAGCCTGTGAGTGCCAAGGGCCATGTGACATGGGCTGCCCCTACAAGATGCAGCCAAGAGTCAGAGTGAAGGAGAAGGATGAGCCCCATGGATTCCTGGCTTCACAGGATGAGCACAGAGATCCCTTGTTTCCAAAGTGCCTTCCCCCAGCTGCCTACCCGTTGACACTTGTTGGGTGAATACACCTTTCTGAAGGATGAGGGCCATTCTTGACTCTGTGCAGGTATTTTAGACAGGAAACTAGACAATCCAACCATTGGAACAAGACAGAGGGCTTTTCAGAGAGCAGACAAGTTAGAAGATGTGAGGACCTGTGATGACAGGTCTCTTCAGATTGCTTCTAAGTGGACCCTGGAAATAGATTACCAGATAGGAACAGGGAGGAGTGGGGAGGGGGGAGTTAAGCAGTGCTCCAAGAGGCTTAGCCAGCCTGGAGTTCAAGGTGTTCCATTGTACCCTTGGGGTCCCCGAGATATGGCCAGGTCAAAATTAAGATATCATTTGCTTTGCTTTTTCATTCTGTTCATGTTTGCACCAGTGTTGTACAAGCGCAGTGGTAGACAAAGTGTCTGGCCGTGGCAGAATCAAGGAGGTGACACCTGGGGGGCTGAGAGTCTATTGACCATTTTTCTCTTCATGCCATGTCCTCACAATTAAAAAATGCACACAGGCAAGCATACACCAGCTTCAATTGTTGCCCTTGAGGAAGGCATAAACGTTAATACTGTACACCTCCAACCTTGATGAGCGTGTCCTCTTACTCTTCTGTGTGGTTAGTGTGTGGCATACATAAAGCCCGCCTGCTATTCACTGAAGCAAGATGCTCATCGTGCTGTGTCCAGGAGGAGGAGGAGTATTTGATGGGCTTCAAGATGAATGAGCCACTCTTTCCATGGGCATCATCTTTTTTATTTGAAAGAATACTTGAGAAACTGGCTACTCCAGCTGGGTATTGACAGAAATTATTTTGAAGGAGAATGATGTGAGCCAGTGAGACTTCATGAAAGACCTCCAACCTTATTGATTTTGAACATTAATATTGGAACTTGCCATGGAGAAAGTTACCCCCATTACTTTGGGTAGACACCTTTCCCACACTTAGCAATATTCTTAATGAGTTGGATGGGTGGTGGCCATATCAAATGTTATAATGTTGCTGTGATAAAATTAAATGTGTGGAATTTGAAAAATCCGGATAACTTGGTAAACCAGCATCTTCTAAACTACCAGTGTGTGTTGTTGTAAACATCATATGTGGGTGAAAATCCATCTGAAATCCACATCAGACCAACAGGACAGGAGACAAAGAGCTTCCTGGTATGGGTCCAGATGCCCAATGCCTGTTGTAATGAACCCTTAAAAAATGTACACTCCTTAATTCCTGATATCATATCCAAGATGACTATACATAACTATCTGAAAAGGCTACCAAAATACTCCTCAAACTGTCTGAACCTACTTCAACCTAACAACTTATTGCAAAAATAAATAAATAAATAAATAAATAAATAAATAAATAAATAAATAAATAAAATTATGCAGAGAAGATGAGGATACCCCTGCCCCCATTCATTGTGATAGCAAAAATGAATCACAAACATGGCTGCCCTCTTCTCATGACATTTTCTTAAAAAGGTGTTGCGTTAGCACACTGTCGATGTTCATTGTCATTTGTACATGAACATTAAATAACAATTCTAAAAGTCCTCAGTTTTAATCCCAAATACAGTAAATTTAAGTAGTTATTGGCCACATAAACACTCTGTTTGCTTCCTCCACAATATATGAGGGCAGAAGGGGGTTCTGCAGCCAAAAGAGTGGAGAACCACAGGGTTTGGGGACTGCAGTAGATGTCTGGACACTGCAATTCCTCAGAAGAATGGAAACCAAGCAAAGTCCTGGTCTGGAGCTGTGTCCCAACATATCCAGGAATCAAGTGTGAGAAAATATGAAAGAATATGCATCTCTCATAGACCTATCATTAGTGTTTGCGACCTTCACAATTTTCCTTGGAAACCATGAAGTTAATGTCAGCTAATTGTATTCTAAAAGGAATTGAAGAGGCCTCAGAATGTCTCAGAATGGGGGGAGCAAGGCTTTGATGAACAGGATCAGAAAATGGTAGAGCTTTGGAAGCAGACGCTGGAGACCCTAGCCTGGATGGGGAGTGGGAGGCATCAGAGGCTGGTTCTGCTGATTCCACATCAACGCCTCTTGGACCTGGATCAGCCCTGTCCCTGTCTCTGTGTCCACTTTCACTTGATCACAAACTCCAGGAGGTGGAGGCTTGAGATTAGTGGAGCCAGATACTTGCTTACAAGAAAAGTCAGCGATGTGGTTTTCCGGCTTCTTGGTTTTTCCTTCTATGGTAGGAAAGGCTCTCTGACTCTTCTTAAAATCATAGAGTTGGATCTTCCAATATCGGGAAAGGATTCAGAATACAAATTAAAACATGTACCTGCAGGCTCCTGTCTCTGTCATATTTACCTCTTCTCCAAATCCTCTAAATTTCTTTAAGGGTCACTGCAGTATCTACACCAAAAAAATTCTTACAGTATTTCTTGGATTTGCTCTCTGATAGAATGAAATTTATAATTAGCTTCCTGATTGAATGGGGATATGGATGGATAAAGGAATGCCATAGAAGAGGAAAAGGGTGGGTGGGATTTAGGGGAGCTGAGCAGTCTCACTTAGCATCAGTCACGATTGTAGGACCCTTCTGCTCTCACAGCCCCTGCAGGTCAGCCCACCTTGTGCCTACTGCTTCCAACATGTGTCCAGATTAGTCCGTACAGAATAATTCTTGTTGCTGTAGTTGCTGAGATCCACATGAAGCAAAGCAACTCATTTTCTTTTTTGTTGAATTTTGTAATAAATTGTGAGAAGATGCGAGAGACCAGAAAACACAAATTTTCAGCATGTTCTGCTCTGGTCTTTTCTAACCTGTGCAGGAGGAAGTCAAGACCTCGCATCAGAGTCTGCCTTTTATTATAGGCACATTATTTTATCACAGTCTGCCACATTATAAGGGAGTGTCTCTTTATTTTTTAAGTGGAAGGAACAAGAGTGATTCTGAATTACTTTAAGCCACTATGTAGGCATGGTCCATGTTCGATCTTCTGACTTACCTAAAAATGCCATCCCAAAGAACGACAAATTAGTAACTAAAGTTGAACACCTGGAGTTTATACAGCAGCTCAGCTATGGTGGAGTTTCTGCACAGGGGTAACTCTGAAAGATCTCCTCAGCTGTAGGACCATAGTTATTTGTCTTCATAGTTGTTGGCTTCATAGGCATCTTCATCATTGTCATCTTTGTCATCATCATCATCAAAATCAGCATCATTTGGTACAGGGGATTGAACCCAAGGGCATTCTACCTCCAAGCTACACCCCCAGCTCTTTTTATTTGTTTTTTTTTTGTTTTTTTATTTTTTGTTCTTTGAAGCAGGGTCTCACTAAGTTGTTGATAGTCTTGCTAAGTTTCTGAGGATGAGCTCAAAGCTGTGATCCTCCCAGCTGAATACTAGCATTATGGCTGTGTACCACCATGATGTCTTTATTTATTAAATTTTTTAAGGAAATAAAGAAAATGGCTAGTAATAAACGACCCAGAACAATGCCTTCTTTTCCAGCACCTTGCTTGAATCTCCTTGGCAGGGGTGTATTGGTGCCACAGGAAGTCGCATCAGTGTATTGTGCTGGGAAATTGGAAGACACCAGAGAGAGAATCTTGTCTGCATTTCCTACTCTTTCTCCATTCTCAACCCTGCACTCTCTCCACCAGCCCATGCCGCCTCTTTCTCAATATCCCAACAGACCTAAGCCTTGATTTTACATACGTCATATATATGGCATTTGGAGGAAATACAGCGGTGGAAAGTAAGGATTATCAAGATTTAAGAGCTCCTGTGCAACAGAGGAGCCAGGAGAGCACTGTCAGGGGCCCATGGATGGGCAGCCTGTGAGCACTTGGTGTGGAGCACCTGCCTAGCATGTGTGAGGACTGGGTTCCATCCCCAGTACTCCACAAAAGATTTTAAAAAGAAATAAATGAATATGATGATAGATAGATATTGATTGCCTGTAGAAGCATAAACACAGGATATCTCTAGACCAATGACAGTGGCTCACACAGGCACTCCATGAGCAGACATGAGGAGCAGGTGAAGTGCGAGGCGACTTCTGTGTGCCAGCCCAGGATCACCACGGATACCACGTGTTACAGTACCTCCAGGGAGCAGGAGAGAAGTCAGGCAAATGTACAGGGCTATTGGTTTCCACTAATTCAATGGGTTTGAGTTTTAGAAGGTATGTTACAGCACATGGGCCCAATCTCTTTATCCTGAGAGAATGAAAATCCAAAGGTTTTAACCAACATTGAAAATAAGTCAGCTGCCTGTTTTCTCTGCTGTGTGATCTCTTCCTTGCACACACTCACAGACACACATTCCTGTGCACACACTCACGTGTACACAGACACATACTCATGTACGTACACACTCAAGTGCACACACTCGAAGGCATACACTCAAATACATACAGACTCACATGTACACAGGCACACTCTCACATGCATACACACAATCACAGGCATGCATTCACATGAACACATGCTCACTTGCACATACTCACACCAAAACACACAGCTGCTAGAAAAAAAAAAAAAAAAAAGGAAGAAAAGGTTCTCAGGTATAGTGTACCAAATGGTTTGAACCAAAATTGAGGAATAGAAAATCAATTCTATCTCTCAATCAAAATTGAGAGATAGAAAATCAATTTAAAATATTCATGACGTTTATTTTCAAAATAGTATCTTGGTTTCATATTAGTTGAACACTAAACTTAAAAATAAAGTTCCCCATGTCCAAATTTTACTAAGTTCTGTGCTCTAGCTTGTAAATTAAGGTTTAGATTTTCTATTGAATTATTTTAAGTTAAACATGAACGTGCTTAAATCGTTTGGCAAGGAAGAGCAGAGCAGAGCAGAGTACAAATCCTTATGAGAAAAACCAGTGTTCTAAAGTAAGAAGCAAATTAACTTTTTTTCCCCTAATGATACTAAGAAACATTACTATTTATAATACTCACCAAAAGGGAAACCCTACTTTTGATTTTTTTTTCTTTTTAGATCAGAACAGTTTTGAGAGCAAGGAACATATCACTTATTTATGTGCTTTTGAAAGCAGTCTGCTTCAGCCATTTTATATTTAAATGTGCTGATTATCTCAACCCACAAGCTCTGTGGATTATTCATTCTCTTCTTTGTATCATAGAAATATTTTATAATAAATGAAAGTAGTGAGAAATCACAGAACCTTTATGACTCAAAGTTGAGACGCAGCAGGCTGGAGAATGACATTAAACTTTACAGTATTCTCGATGTCGGGAAGTGTGTGGAGAAATGGGAACTCTTGTACATTGCCAGTGGAGATGTAAGTTAGTACAGTTAGTATTGAAGACAGAAGGACCTCAAGAGACTAAAACAGATCTATTATCTGATCCAGTTTCCCTGGATACAGATTCAAAGGATACAATATCAACACATCCACGAGATGTCCAGGCTCATACTCGTTGTAAGAGTATTTACTGTAGCCAGGATAGAGATGCAACCAAGGTGTCCATGAACAGATGAACAGGTAAAGGAAATATGACATGTGCGCACAGTGGAATATTACTCAGCTATACTAAAAGATGAGATTCTGCCATTTGTGGCAAAAATGGGCGGAACTGGAAGATATTACATTAAGCGAAACATGTCAGGCACAGAAAGAAAAATACCACGTTCTCTCCATATGTGGAAATTAGAAAGATTGGCCTTAAAATAACAGTGAGTAGAATAGTAACTGCTGAAGGCTGGGAAGGGAGGAGGGTTGAAACAGAGGGGAGACTGAGTTAACGGCACCAAAACAGGCAGAGGGAATGTGCTCCCGTTGTCTACGGCACAGGACAGCAACCTGAGCTCACAATAGCCTCCTATGTATTTTCTGAGAAATTAGAAGAGAGGAGCACAAAAGCTCCAGAGGTGAAGAGGTGAGAAGGAAACAGTTCTAAGAACCATGATTTGATCAGCATATGTTGTATGCAGATACTTAACTATTATACTGTGCCACATTCCTATATATAATCATTGTGTTGATTCAGCAGACAGAATTGCATTTAAAAGTCGACTGTGTTCTCTTCTATTAATATGAAAAAAAATGTTAGCACTGAGATTCTAAAAGCCAGGATGATTATGTCCTGTATATACATAATGGACTATATATATATTGTCCACCATGGTGTGTTAATTTCAATGGATTTACTGGGGGGGGGGGAGAGAAGCTAAAAAAAAAAAAAAACTAAGTATTTTATTTTTCCCATGGTTTTCTCTATTTTCTTCACTTCTGTTTGAAATTCATAAATCTTTGTATAAGTACATAGAATGGTACTATATGTAGTTGACTCTGTTGCTATTACAGCCATGAAAATAATTGTATTTATAAGGTAGCCATTTTTTTAAAAATCAGAATGTTGTGTAATCCCTTTTAGAAAAGTTATTCTCTTGGCTTTATCCAAGTAATGACATTTTAGAAAGACGTGGTGGCAGCCAGGTTGGGCAGCTGTCCACTGGCAGTACTGTCCAGTGAGTCCCAGCGTCTCCCTTCCCGTGGGCTGAGCGCCCCCTGGTGGACTTGGGGAGGCAGTGACATTTCCGCTAAGGATGCCTGGGGACGCAGCTTTCCCCTCCCCCACGCTCAGCAGCCTCTTTCATATACTTATCTTCTTAGATGCAGATTACATGGAAGGGCCAGATAGATATATCCTAAGTCTTCAATATTGTTCTCCAAGATGAAAACTCATGCCATGGTGTGAACCCCAGTGGGGCTTTCTGACTCAGTGTTTGCAGGAAAGACAAAGAGAGGTCCTCCCAGACATCCCCGGAGCCTGGAGCCCCATTCCTGAGGCCAGCCAGGAAGTCAGCTCACGCGGAAGGACTGCTTGAATTCAGCCCTTCACCCCATTCTCTATCAGAGGAGCGTATTTAATATTCTGTGAAACTCCAGTGCCATTTGCAGACTGAAGAACTATTTTTAGACATATTTTGTCTCGTGTACTCTGTTATTTGATGGGTTAAAAAAAAATGTAAGGCCCAGACAGGACACAAGACTTTCTTTTCAGATCATAGAGTAGGACAGAGCATACAAATGTGTATAGCCCTGAAATAATAATATGATCATGGGTTTGCTGTTAGAGATATGGGCTCCCTGTCAAATCTCTCTGGATTTTCTTTTCATTTTTGGTGCACACGTGCACAGTCCAGAAAATTTCCATGAGAGCCCCTGGCTTTGATTTTTCACATATATTCAAGAATAGTGATTGTGTCTTCAAGGACAGATAAGAAAACACAACCTGCTTTGGCTTGGCCGCTTGGGAAAAGGAAGGTATACCTTGTCCTTTACGTAAACACATTGAAGTTATATGCTTTTTTATTTTCTCCTGAAAAGACTTCACATTCTAAACAAGGAATTAGAGCATCTGACTTACCAAGCCAATGCTACACTTGGAATTCAAAGCTCACTCTGGAATCTGAGGGTCACTCCAACCCCAATATGTAAAGCCATGGGCCGCTGTCCCAAGAAGGCATTTCAACAAAACAAGAAAGCACTTGCTCTCAGGCAAATGGGGAGTCATTGTGGCTGGTGCCATTTGAGAAAGGATTAAAAGGGAGAGTCCAAAAGCTTCGGCAGGAATGTGGAGAGTTCCTCCTTCCCCAAGAAACAATCTCAGGATTCTAAGAAACCCTGAGGCTAGGATCTGAGAAAGGGCTAGGGTCCCCATCTGCCACTTAGCATGAAATGTATTTCCAAATTAGTTTGCTTTGCCTCTGCTGAGCTTTGAACAGGTTTTATTTTACTCTAAGATGAAAAGTCAAGAGAGTTGAAACAAAAAAGTTAGTGTTAAGAAAAAGCATATACTTAGCTGCTAAAGTTTATATTTCATACCATAACTCCCTCCCTCCCTCCCAAAAAAGACTATACCTTTAAAAGCACAGTGGCACAAACCATTTAAAAAGGATTGATAGTGTGCCCGAAAACAGGTAGGACTATACAGAGTAGGACACTGAAGAATTTTTAAAAATCTTTAATTGAATTATAAAAAAAGTACTAGAAATAATCTTATTTGTCAATACAAAAACCTGAGAATGTGGCAATGTTTAAAGCAGCCCCTGATGTTTTTAAAAGAGGAAGAGCTCAGAGAAGAGGAGGGCATTGCCAAAGAAAGGATTTTTTTTATTTTGTTTTGTTTAATTTATTGGTGCATCGCAAGCATGCATCTTGTTGAGGTACAAGCTGGTAGAGGCATACATGCACACATCTCTCTTTTAACCCTTCCCCAATTCCTATTCCATTCCCTCCCCCCATCTCCTTCTCAAGTTCAGCTTAGTGACTGACTTTGATATGTTTGTGAAAGTACATCATGTGCATTAGGGTGTTTCCCTCCCATCAGCTCCAGTTAAGTTGCCTTCTTTGCTCATCTAAGGTTTCTCCTTCTTCATCCGGAGACCCTCCTATGTCCCACTTCCTCCCTAGCTTCCACATATTAGGGAGAACTCCCAATTTTTTTACTTTTTGTGGCTGACTAATCTCACTTAGCATAGTGTTTTCCAGTTCCATCCATTTCCCTGCAAATGACATGATTTTGTTCTTCTTTATGGCTGAGTAAAATTCCATTGTGTACATATCCCATAGCTTTGTAATCCATCTGTTGATAGACATCTTGGCTGCTTCCATAGTTTGACAATTGTGAATTGTACAGCTATAAACATAGATATGCATGCATTAGTCTAGTAGTCTAGTTTCCATTCTTTTGGGTAGATACCCAGAAGTGATATTGCTGGGTCATATGGTAGGCTCGTTCCCATTCTTCTGATGATCCTCCATACCATTCTCCAAAGTGGTTGCACTAATCTGCAATCCCACCAACAATGTATTAGCCTTCCCACTTCTCCACACCCTTTTCCAGCAAAGAAATACTTTTAAGGAATCCACATACATGAAATAATTCTTTTTTTTTAAAGGAAGGTGAATACTTTCTTTTACATTTCATTCATTAATTTTTTTCATAGTCTAGATGTTTAATTTTTTTTTTTTTTTTTTTTTTTTTTTTTTGCGGTACTGGGGATTGAACTCAGGGGCATTCCACCTCCGAGCTACACCCCCAGCCCTATTTTTAATTCTTTATTTTGAAACCGAGTCTCACTAAGTTGCGGAGTGCCTCACTAGGTAGCTGAGGCTGGCCTCGAACCCGGATCCTCAGGTCTCAGCCTCCCGAATGCTGGGATTACAAGCGTGCGCCACCACGCCCGGCTTGTTTGTTTAATTTTTGTTGTACTTTTATTTGTTGATGCTTTGTAATCATACATCTTTGTTAAGTACAAGCTGGTAAAGGCATACTTACACATGTTTCTCATTTAACCCCTTCCCCAATTCCCGCCCCACTCCCTCCCCCTCCCTCCTTCTCATGTTCAGTTTAGTGGTTGACTTTGATATGTTTGTGAACATACATCATGTGCGTTAGGATGCCCCCCATCACCTTCAGCAAGGTCATCTTCTTTGCTCATCTATGGTTTCTCCTTCTTCATCTAGAGTAATATTTCAAAATGTTATCTAAGAGCATCTCGTGGAGGAACAGAATGAAGGTAGGAATGGTGAAGAGAAGGAACCAGAGCCGTCATTAAGGCCTGTGTGGCATTTGAGCGTGAGTCTCCAGCACTCAAGAATTTGCCACCCACCCGAGGATGGGCTGGAAAGACCTTTGCATGTGTTGCCAATGCCGACCTGTGCTGGCAGCTGCGGCCCAAGGGCGGGGCACACTGATGCTGTACTCCAGTGGATGTCGTGGCCCTATCCCATATTCCCACTTTGTTCCTGCATCCTAAAGACCTGTTGTGTGCCCCATCCTTCATGATGGTCCCAGTTCTGCCTAGGAGCCACAAACCATCCGCTGGGCAGGAATCCCGGCCAGCGTGCAAGCTTCTCCAGGTGCGAAGATGCATTCTCTGCTCTTTGCTGAATGGAAAGGCATAAAAGGCATAAAGAAGGATGCATTTATAAAGAGGTGGCGAGTCCTTTCTTACTCTCCAATCAAGAAGGCTAAAACCTTTGTCAAAGTGGAAATGAAACACATCACAGCAGCTAGAACCCTAGGCTGCACAAGACCTGACATGACTTCTCACCCTGCAAAATCTGCAGTCCTCCAGAGCAGACCTGACTCCCATCCTACATGGTCAGGTTAGTAGGATCTGTTTCCTCTTGCCCTTCACAAAAGACTCGGATTATGGGTGAACTACAAATATGTCAAAGTCCTCTCCCTCTTTTCTCTCCCCTTTCCTCCCCTCCCCTCCTCTCCTCTCTCCTCCTCCTCCTCCTCC
>PVLC010019125.1:0-31099 GCA_004027655.1 Graphiurus murinus | reverse complement strand
ACAAGATCACATCAAAGTCAATCACTAAACTGACCAGGAGATAGGGGGAGGGTGGGTGGGAATTGGGGAAGGGTTAATGAGAAATATGTGCATGGATGTCTTTACCTGTACTAGCTTGTACCCAACAAAAATGTGTGATTAACCCTGTTGTACCCAAGAAATGTATAAAAATCCATGCTAAAAAAAAAAAAAAATTAAATTAAAAAAAAAAGTACTCTTATTGTGTGTGTGTGTGTGTGTGTGTGTGTGTGTGTGTTACTGGGGATTGAACCCCAAGGGGCATTTTACCTCTGAGATACACCTCTAGCCCTTTTAATTTTTTGTTTTGAAATAGGGTCTCTCTAGGTTGCTATGAATCTTGCTAAATTTCTGAGGCTGGCTTCAAACCTGTGATCCTCCACCCTCCGCCTTCCAAGTGTAGGATTACAGATTTTAATCTATTAATCTGTGCCACTGGTTTATACATAATGTCCATTATTTTTAGTTGTGCTTAGCAAGAGTAGGGAAAAGCAGACCTACTCCTTCTTCCCAAAGTAGAAGTCCTTACTTTACTTTTTTTGGTCATTGTATCATTATCTGGTTTCAGCTGGCCCTTTCACTCAAATTCCTGAGGAAATATTTCTACAGATCTTAAGGAATGCGATGCAGAATATAAACAAGTAGAATTACTGTTCTATTTCAGAAGAATGACAAAGACCAAAAGGAACTGGCAGGATATAAACTATCTTCCTAGAGAAGGTGATTCTACTTTCACTGAAGCCAGCCTTGTGCTTGGAGAGTCCCACAGAGATACAAAAACTTAGGAGAAATTTTCCTCATTTTGTACTGCAGGAATTCGTCCTTCTTCAGAACATATCTGGTTCCTTGATCTTATATTATCTGCATTGCTATTAAAATGTTTAACATTTTCTTTTCTTTCTAAATGTACTAGAGTGTAGACACCTTTTTAGTCTAGCACTGTGAGGTACTCAGTATGTCCTCACTGAGTGAAAGAATAAATCATTCCTACTTGACAGTGTATATAGCCCCTGCCCCCAAATCTACAGTTTCACTTTCTGCCATCAGCCACAGCCAAAATCATGGGGGCACATCATAAGATATTTTGATAGAGCTGGGAGTGGTGGCACAGGCCTGTAATCCCAGCACTTGAAAGGCTTAGAAGGGAGGATTGCAGGTTTGAGGACAGCCTCAGCAAATTAGCAAGACTTTCAGCAACATAGCAAGATTTCCTTCCTCCCTCCCTCCTTCCTTCTTTCTCTTTCTTTCATCAAATTTTTCCCTCTCTCTTAAAAAAAAAAAAATATATATATATATATATATATATAATGAACATTATATATATAATATATAAAATATTTTTTTCTCTGGTACTGGAGATTGAACCCAAGGTGTTCTACCTCTGAGCTACACTCCAGCCCTATTTTATTGTTTAGTTTGAAACAGGGTCTTGCTAAGTTGTAATGAGCCTCTCTAAATTGCCAAGATTGGCTTTGAACCTGTGATCCTCTTGTCTCAGCCTCCCAAGTACTGAGACTACAAGCATGCACCACCAAGCCCAGCTTAAAACATACTTTTATCAGTGCATTGTAACTGTACATCATGTTGAGCTTTAATGAAATAGAAACATACATGCACACCGCACCTGGTGTATTTCCCTCAGTTCCTGCTCAGCTCCTTCCTCCTTCCCATTCATAATATTAAAATGAGTAATGATAGTTTCATTATTATGGAAATAGAATTGTTTGAACTGTTTCCTTCCTCAAGTCTCTCCCCCTCCCACGCCACCTCCTTCACCAAATCCCTTCCCACTATTCTTCTGGTTTCTCTTCTCATTTAAGTAAAAATAAAAAGGGCTAGGGGTATAGCTCAAAGGTAGAATGTGCCTGGGTTCAATTCTCAGCCAGAACCAAAAACATTTTTTTTCTTTTTTTTTTGCAGTACTAGGGATTGAACTCAGGGGCATTCTACCTCCGAGCTACACCCCCAGCCCTATATTTTATTCTTTATTTTGAAACCAAGTCTCACTAAGTTGCAGAGTGCCTCACTAGGTAGCTGAGGCTGGCCGCGAACCCGGATCCTCCGGTCTCAGCCTCCCGAATGCTGGGATTACAAGTGTGCCCCCCCCACACCTGGCAATTTTTTTTCTTGATAGTACATTTATATAACTTTTGCTACAGTATAGTTATAGTTGTTCTATTGTAATACTGTTACTCTTTTCTTGTGCCTAATTTATAAATCAAACTTTACTAAAGGCATGTGTATAGGAAAAAACCATAATGTATACAACATTTGTTGCTTACTATCCAGTTTCAGGTCTCTATTCTGGCACATATTTCCTCCAGATGAGTGGAGACTACTGCACTGTTACATTAAAAACTTTTACTTTGTCTATAATTTTATTTTGGAGGATTTGAATAAATTCACACCTCTGGATAGTGGGGCATGTTTTGTGGTCACGATGACTCTTGGGGCCTGGATTTCACTGTTCCTATTATAATAATAGAGTTATCAAGAGTGGCATGCAGTTGCCTCTACAAACATACATCTTGTTACTATAGAAATTCAAGTCAGATCCAGAAAATCCTTCATTTTCCCAGCGTTTTTGAGGTACACTGTGATACTACTGTCTGTCTTTGTCTTCTCTCTGCCCTCAGTCCTATGAGAACCTACACTGGAACAAATCTAGACAAATATTGGATTTTATGAACACACACACACACACACACACACACACACAAACACACACACACACACTAAGCTGGACATGGTGATGCACACCTGTAATCCCAGTATTTGGGAGGCTGAAAAAGGAGGATGACAGGTTTGAGGCCAGGCTCAGAAACTTAGCTAGCTAGATTTTCCACAACTTAGTGAGACCCTGTTTCAAAATAAAAAATAAAGTAGGGCTAGGAGTGTAGCTCAGAGGTAGAATGCCTCTGAGTTTAATCCCTAGTGTCTGTCTGTCTGTCTGTCTGTCTGTCTGTCTCTCTCTCTCTCTCTCTCTCTCTCTCTCTCTCTCTCTCTCTTTCTCAAACACACGCACGCACGCACTAGCTGGAGTTTTACTTCAAAATCAGTGAACTGCAAATGTATCACTTCTTATTGAATTAACAAAATAAACTTACTAATTTTTGAATCCAGTGCTTTTGAGATTACACAAAAACAAAACTATCCACTAGACTGCTGCTTTAGTGGATTTAGCTGTCAATAAAATGATAACTTCATTCCTATATTTTATTTTGACAAATGAATTGAAGTGGTAGCATTATTCAGCCATTTGGGAAATCACCATTTAGGATGCGATGGAGACACACAAATACAATAAAAGGCAAAGTTTCTGCTCCTAAGGAAATTATAATTGAATAAAGAATATGGAATATAGGACTGGAGAATCCACGATGAATGGTAGAAATATACAACTATACAGAGATAGAGAATTATAGATGTCAAGAAACACTATTGTTCAGACATAATCTCCAGTCAAATAAACTTCTTCATATATAAATATTCTGCAAGTACAAGTCAGAAGGCAGAAAAGAAATGGCCAAGCTGATTATAATGAGATTATACTCTCAATTCCAATCACACCACATGATCTTTTATGCTTCCTGTTTTTTATTTCAATAAAAGTATAACTACTGACTAATCTTATACAATCTTCGGCAGATTACTGATCTAAGCCTGTTTCTTCATTTGTGAAATGTGGGTAATTATTAATTTTTTTTTTTTGTAGTTGCCGAGGGCTTAAGGTGCTGAGGTTGGCTTTGAATCTGTGATCCTCCTGTCTCAGTCTCTCAAGTACTAAGATTTCAGGCATGCACCACCACACCTGGCAAATGTGGGTACTTACACCTGTATGATGGGGTTGCTTGATCAAATTTAACTAAATAATGTACGTAAAATGCTTATCACAGTTCCTGGCACATACTAAAAAGATAGTAACTAATATTTTCACATTTGCTACTGCCACTTACTATTTTTGTTAGCAGGCTCTGTAAATCAAATTAGCTTATCTTTTTTCTCAGATTGCCTAAGATTTTGTACAATGCTCTTAGTTTAAGTAAGTCTGTACTTGCAAAGGTAAATTCATATCAAGGATTATCAGAAACTTTCAACAGTCTTTATGGATGAACTACATGAAAAGTATTAATGTTTTCCTTTAAAATTCCTATTATCCAGCCGGGTGTGGTGGCGCATACTTGTAATCCCAGGACTTGGGAGGCTGAGACCGGAGGATCTGGATTTGAGGCCAGCCTCAGCTACTTAGGCTCTCTGCAACTTAGTGAGACCCTGTTTCAAAATAAAGAATAAAAAATAGGACTAGGGGTATAGCTGAGTTAGAATGCCCCTGGGTTCAATTCCCAGTACTGAAAAAAAAAAAAAAAAAATTCCTATTGTGCTTCGAATATGCATTATCAGTAGCTGACAAAGAACACTAGCTAATACTTGGTCTTATTGTTTCATTAAGGCTCTTATTTTTGGTTCAAGACTTACACTTTAACTTCTTGTAAGGGGAGGTAGTGGGGAATGAATTTGGCCAAACTATGTTATATGCATGTAACAACGAATCCCACTATTACATATAATTATAATGCACCAATAAGAAAGTCTTATAAATGCTCATGGTCTTTTATTTGCATAAACTTTTTTTTCATTTAAAATCACCTAAGTGCTCTTAAAATTTGGTAGTAAATGTAGTTTATTTATTTAACCATTATTGTTTACTGTATGCTAAGCACTGTGCTGAGGATGCTAATTTTTGTGAGAAATGGCTACTTTTCAGATTGCTTATTGTCTATTGCAGACCTGATTTAGCACTGGTGTTCGAACAACTAAAGTTGTTCTTGCTTAGTTTCCCATGTATATTGGTCAGGGTTCACTAGAGTAATAGAACTCACATGGCATGTATATAGCAAAAGGGGATTTATCAAATCCGTTTACAGTCCAAGCAGTGTAGTTTCTGATGGCACATGGAGAACTAGAGGAACTAGCAGTAGTAGAGTGGTCCAAGAGCTGGCGTCTGAGAATTGGAACGACCACTAATTCAGGCCCAGTCCAAGATGGAAAGGCCAGGAAACTCTCTAGAGAAACGGTAGTGAAGGTCTAGTTTGAAGAGCTGGAAGCCGATATCTCAAACAAGAGCAGACATGCTTTCTTCAGGAAGATTCATAGCTTTCTCCTTTTATTCAGGCCCTGTGCCTATCAGAACCCTGCTGCCCTACTTTCAGGGCAGGACTTCCCCTTCAATCTGACATTACATAAACCAATCATCTCATCAACACATCCAGTCATAATCTTAGGTGTTTCATGATCCAGTCCAGTTGACAATCCAGACTAACCATCACACTATCTAAGTCTTATCTTTAAACTGTTTACTGCACATCTGCAAATTCTGCTTATATAATCCCCAATTTTCCCATCTTCGGAAACTGAAGTTACAGCATAGTCATTGGAGTGTAGGCTCTGGATCCAGTCCACATGGGTTAGAATGACTCCATTATTTCCTAACTGTGTGACCTTGGGCAAACAATCCCCTGTGCTTTAGTTCCTTATTCTAAAGACTACATGAATCATTATATACCAAGTGGCTGGCATACAGTAAGCATCCAATAAATGTTTAGTAGTGCTAATCAGCTTTCTGTCATAATACCTGAGATAAATCAACTTCAAAGGACGAAAGGTTGTTTTGGTTGTTTGGGTTTCAGTCCATGGCTGTTTGGCCCTGTGGCAGCACAGTACACTATGGTAGGAGCTTGTGGTAGAAGGGGTGAGGAGGGAAGGATCACCTTATGGCAGCTGGGAAGGGATGTGTGTGTGGGTGTGGGGGGGCAGTATTCCAATATCCCTTCAGGGTCACTCCTCCAGCCATCTAACATCCTTACAAAAGGCCCCACCTCCTAGTAGCACCAAAGGCTGAGGACCAAGACACCAACACATGGGGCCTTGGGGGACAATTCAAATCCAAACTATAGTATTATTGTTTTATTTCTCTAAGACATAAGAACAATCTAATTCTGATCTGAGGTTCATTACTTTATAATTGCTACTAGTTACACAAAATCTCAAAGACAGGTTTTTGGCAAGAAGTAATTATATCTGTTAATATTTAAAACACTTTACTTATTTTGATACTGGTGATTTAACCCAGGGGGGTTCTACCTCTGAGCTACATTCCTAGCCCTTTTTTATTTTGAAACAGGGTCTTGTTTAGTTGCTAAGGGGCTTGTAAAGTTGCTAAGCTGGCCTCAAACCTCTGATCCTTCTGTCTCAGCCTCCTATAAGTACTGGGATTACAGGTGTGTGCCACCATGCCTGGAAAACATCTTTTTAATACAGAATTCCCAAATCACATGAACTTAAGAGGGAAGGATTCTGGAAAGTAAGAGAGGGAGTACAGTACATGTAAGTAAAATTAGGAGGGAGATAAATAAGACTGTATTAAGAAATTGATACCTTTGTGATTGAGCCTATATTCTTGCCTTTAACATACAATTTTTTAGAATTTTTATAGCCTACAATATAATATTATGTGATATGGGCAAATTTGCATATACTTAAACTTATATGCTAACTTTATTTTTAAATTTCTGAAAACCGTTACATGATTGTGACTTAAGTTCGTAAGAAATATAGGTGCTTTAGAGTAAGAATAACTAATTAAATTATGTTTCTTAGAATTATAGTGAGAAGTAGCTGAAATAAAACTGTTAAAGCAAAAGAAAAATATGACTTTTGATTTAAACACCTTTTTTTAAAAAAATTATTTTTGTCCCAAAAGTGATATAAAAATTTTTACTCATGGTAGTTAATTCTTCAAAATTATCCAAAGACAGACAATGACAATAGATTTATCCCAGCTTTATTTAAAATTTTAATTTCAAATGAAAATGTGACAGGAATTTAATCAAAAATTGGAAACAAGCTAATTCATTTTCCTAGTTTGCTCAAGCTTCCAGGCACCAGTCAAATATCGAAGTCGTATAAAAAGTAGGTCCTTGCCCATTTGTAGCCAGCTCCAAAATGGAACTAATTTAGAACCTGCAATTTAAACAAAATAAATTAGGAGAAAATATTTAGTCTAAAATAATATTCTAGAAATCAGTCTATGTGATTACTGTTAGCTTCTAGTACCTTCATTTACATCTTAGAAAAAAAATAAAAAAATTAAAGTGGAAGTGAGTAATTTCCCAAAAAATAAGAAACCCAATCATCTTGTAGTATAATGAAAATTAGGAGGACCCAAAGTGAAAATTTCAGAGAGCCGAGGAAGGAAGAACTGTGTTTGACAAGGGCTCGAGGGATGCCTAGTGGGAAACTACTCACTGAATGCTGGTTAATGAAAAATAACAATCACATGGGGAACAACTGAAAATGGAGCATAACAGATGAATACAATTATTTGTACATATAATCCAACTCTCCCTCCCCCTTTTCTTTGTGGTACTGGGATTGAACCCAGGGCTTCATGCATGGGCAAGTACTCCACCACTGAATTACAACCTCAGCCCTATGATCCAATCTTTAATTCTGAAGTACTAGGGATTGAACCCAGGGGGATTCCTATCTCCAAGCTATATCCCCAGCCCTATTTTTTAATTCTTTGACAGGGTCTCACTAAGTTGTGGAGGGCCTCACTAAGTAGCTGAGGCTGGCCACAAACTCAGATCCTCCTGTCTCAGCCTTGATCCAGTCTAAATGGTGAAAATAAAGCCTGTTGATCACACTTGAACAATTTTGTCCAGATTTGTCTTGGGATACACAGGAATACCAGCCTAATTAAGTGTCTGATCTATACACCACTACAGATTCTTACCTGTACTATACCTGCAAGCAAATGAACATCTAATATGAGGAAGGTTTAAATTTTCATTACCATTTTAATTATATCTTATCCTTAAAGAAAACTTTTTTCACTGGTGTGAATTCATATAACAGCTTTCTTTTGAAAACACTACCACCAAAGCACTAAGACATTAATTGTGCTCTATATTATTAACCGGAGGATTGATATTATCTTCATGCCACAGATGAGGAAGTTGAGATACCTACAATCCTATTATGTATGACACAACTATTTCTGTAAAGCAAAAGCACAGATGACATAAGCATGAATAGACTGTTACTCTCTCCACTTCACTTTTTCATAGTCTTTGCTTGGCCTGGATCCACACAGAGAGATCAACAGAGCTGATGCTGTGTAATCCTTCTTCCTTTCCCCCCAATCCTGATTCTAGGTTGATAATCAGTTACATTTCTGTAAACTTGGTTTGATTCAACAAGATAGCAAGAAGTTTGAATCCTTGGACTCAAGTTATACAGTTTGTGTACCCTAGACTGGTTCTGAACCTTTTTTTACAGCAGTAATGCTACTTTAACAATGACTCCCAAAGAAGTCCATGTGCATCCAGGGCTGAGTGAATTCTGAAAAGTCTCTAGTTGATAATATCAATTGCTTCTCAACCATGAAATAATTTAGGTTCATTTTAAGGTAAGCAAAGGAGAAAACTAGAATACATTTTAAATTCTATTCAACCAGAGCATTCTAACCTTTTCTTGCTAGATTTCAAATTATTACAGATTTTAGAGATCTTTACATTTTTGGATACATGCAGATACAGTTAAAAACAGCTCTAAATGGACTATGGATATTTGAAGTAAAAACACTTATTATTTCTTTTATAGCTCTGCATAGTGGTTTTTAGGTATTCAATATCCACTGAGTGATAATATAGTGCTAAAAAATGGTTTAACTTTAATGCAAACAATAAAGTTTTCCTCCAGAAACCATCAACCCTGTTTCTATCCTCAGATCACCATGATCTTGTCTACTGCAGAAAGTTTTATTGAAGTTTCTCTGCCAGGGTAGGAAGCTTGCTGAAGACCCCAGAAAGACAGTGAATATACAGAAGGAGCAAGCCAGATGGAGGGATCAGTGGACCACAATCTCTGTGGAACTGGCTCTCCAGGTCAAGGCAGCGGACAGAGCCTTGACATAAGGAGAAGAGAGAACATTAAAGCCAGAGGACGTTACTGGACAACTGCGCTCTCTGATGTCTCCTCTCTCATCTAACTAAAGATCAGCTCTAAATAAGAAATGCACTCACCTTCAATTTCAGTCCAGTTGACAGCAATTTCTGCTACTGGAATTTTACAGAACTGTGCTATATACAGTAGTTCTACGTCAAATGCCCTGAAATAGAATATATATTGATAAAAATTCAAGAAATTAAATCTCTACCATGGCACGTTTAAAGAAGCTTACAATGCAGATATAAAGCTTATACTGTAAAACTGAAGGTCAGATTCACAGAAGGTCAAATAATTGAACATTGAATGGTTATTTAGCTTCAAGGCAACTAAGATATTTAATATTCCATTACATCACATTTAAATGAGAAATGCAATGCCTCTATCACAACTCAGAAGCCTCAGAAGTAAAAACAGCCTTGTGGGCTCCACGTATTTGGATCATTCAATATGAAAATTATTTTTTTTTTCGGAACTAGGAATTGAACCCAGAGGCATTCTACCTCTGAGCTACATCTCCAGCTCTATGTTTTATTCTTTATTTTGAAACAGGGTCTCACTAAGCTGCAGAGGGCCTCACTAAGTAGCTGAGACTGGCTGTGAACCCGGATCCTCCAGTCTCGCCTCCCAAGTACTGGGATTACAAGCATGAGCCACCACATCTGGCTGAAAACTATTTTTTAAACCAATATTTTTCTTATCCTAATAAAATATTTAGTTAGATGATAAAATCATCTACAAAAGTGGGTTGTGTGTTTTTTTTTTTTTTTTTTTTTTTAGGACTGTATAAAACAACTTCTGCTACTTATGAAAGAAGAAAATAATTTCAATATTAAACCTGGTGTTTAACCCTGAACTTTCTAACAGAAAACTAATTTGATTGGTTCTAAAGATATTCAATAATCTGAATAAGATTGTTAAATATTTTTCAATATAAAGTCAGTAACATATTAAAGATACAAAACAACATAAGACTGACGAATGAAAAGGAATGGGAGAAATAAAGATTGATTAGATGAATTAACTTTATATTAAAAAAATTCTAGATTAAAAGGGTCTTTTTTAGTTGTATCTTTCTCCTCTTAAACAATTTAGAATTACATGAAGATATTCATTATAAAATATGCAGTTTACAACATCACCATTTTATAAATGCTCAATCTATTACAAAAACAAATATTTTAACTAAAATACTACGTACTTCTGGACAGAGTCTTATACTATCAGAAGTAGCATAAGGGTTAATTTTCAACTAAGACACCCTAATTTGTTTGGCAAAGGTGGCTTAGCAGGGCCACCATGCTTCCTCTTGTCACTCAGTTCCTGAGGAATGAAGAGCAGGTCCAGACCCTGTTAAACATGGCAGGTACACAGGTACCCTCCTGCTTGCTCATGAAATTCCACTAAAGTTAAAGCAACAAGAATGGAAGAAGAATAAAAACAAAGAGAGGAGGTAATAGTAAAAAAGAGTGTGGAAGCTGTAATGTTTCAGGATAAGTATGTGGTAAGTAGGGAACGTGGACAAGAGCAGTGGGGAAGCCTGGAAGCTGACTAAAGGTTCCCACCCTGCCACAGCTCAGGGATCAGAGGCCTCATGTGAGCTCTGCAGGAGAGGAGCAGGAGGGCTGCAAACAGGCCCCTGGGTTCTCCTTCTCATTCTTTCCCCAACATGGTTCTGTGAGTGCTGATAGCAGGGACTCAAGGATCTCATTTTAAAGGAAAGCCCAGCCCAAAAGATAGTAACAGGCAGGACTTTCAAGTGGCTTTGCTAGTTTAGCCTGTAGTGAAGCCTACCTGTGAATCAGATGCTCTGCTCATACACACAGTTCCTGATGAATGTTTTAGTATCATAGTTAAGGCATCTGAGGAAAATTTTAATGATAAAAAGAAAATTAAAAAAAAAAATTGAACATAATAGAAATGCAGCGAAAGAACAAAATGTTAAAGTTTTAAATGAGACATTCAGAAATCTAGAGAAGATACTGTAGTTATGCAACAAGAATAGATTATTTTTATGGCTGGGGGTATATCTCAGTGGTAGACTGACTGCTTGCCTAGCATGTGCAAACCCCTGGGTTCAAGCCCAGTGGGTGGGGGTGGGGCTAAAAAATTACTAGAGAACAAAAATTAAAATTTTGGCCCCAGAAGTAAAAATTCAAAAGGAGGGCTACATGATAAAATAGAGGGAATCTCTACAAAAGAACAAAAATATAAAAGGGAGAAGATGAAATTATTAGATTGGGAAGAAAGTTCCATGTCAGTTTATAAATGAGAATAGAGGAAATGGAGAGAGGAGACTGTCAAAGAAACAATTAAAGGACATTTTTCATAACTGAAAGATATGACTCTTCAATAAATGGTGCTGGGAAAACTGAACATCCATATGCAGAATAATAAAATTGGACCCTCCTCTTATACCATATAAAAAAGTATCTCAAAATGAAGACTTGAATGTAAGACCTGAAACTGAAAAACTACTAGAAGAAAACCTAGAGGAAAAACAGAGGTAAATACAAGCAAAAATAGATAAATGAGACTACATCAAACTAAAAAGCTCCTGCACAGCAAAGAAAACTACTAACAACGTTAAGAGGCAACTTATGGATTGAGAGAAACTATTTGTAGAACATGTATCTGATAAGGTATTGATATCCAAAATATGTAAGGAATTCATGTCCATAGAAAACAATTAATCCAATTAGAAATGGGTAAAGGACCTGAATAGCTATTTCTCAAAAGGACTTATATATGGGAAAAAATTATAAGAAAAAATTTTCAACATCACTGATCATTAGGGAAATATAAACTCAAATCACAATTCAAATATCACCTAACACCTGTAAGAATGGCAACTATCAAAAACACAAAAGGAGCCGGGTGTGGTGGCGCACACTTGTAAAGCTCAGTACTTGGGAGGCTGAGACAGGAGGATATGGGTTCGTGGCCAGCCTCAGCTAGTTAATGAGGCTCTTCCAAATTAGTGAGATGCTGTTTCAAAATAAAGAATACAAAATAGGGATGGGGGTGTAGCTCAGAGGTAAAATACCCCTGGGTTCCACCCCCAGGATTGCAAAAAAACCCAAAATAAAACAAAACAAAACAAAACTCAAAAAACCCAAAAAACCCAAAAGGTAACATGTTTTGGGCAGGACACACAGAAAAGGGAAGTCTTGCACACTACTGGTGGGAATGTTAATTAGCATAGCCATTATGGAAACCCTGGAGGTTCCTCAGAAAACTAAAAGCAAAATTACCGTAAGATCCAACAATCCTACCTCTTATATATAGAATCTAAAACAACTGAACTCAGAAGCAGAAAACTGAATGGTGGTTATCAGAAGCCGGGGGTGGGGCAATGGGAAGATGATGAGTAAAAGGTATGAAGCTACAAAGAGTAATAAGGTGCCGGGCATGGTGGCGCATGCTTGTAATCCCAGTACTTGGGAGGCTGAGACATAAAGATCCCAGATTTCCAACCAGTCTCAACTACTTAGTGAGGCCCTCTGCAACTTAGTGAGACCCTGTTTCAAAATAAAGAATAAAAAATAGGACTGGGAGTACAACTCAGAGGTAGAATGATCCTGGGTTCAATGCCCAGTACCAACCCCCCCCCCCCAAAGTAACAGATATATTAACTAGGCTGAAGTATTTTTCATTGTACTCATAAATCATACCATCATTTTGTACCCTGTAAATATATGCAACAATTTATACAACTTTAACTTACAATAAAAAATGGAAAATTCTATCAATAGACTTAAAATATTTATTAAATGAATAATGACCTTTATTAAAAAACAAAACAAAACAAAAAAACTAAAGGTCTACTCTATCTGAACTTAACAAAATGCATGAAAACATCTACATTAAAGCTCAGTCATGATATTTCAATACACTGTGGAGAAAAAACTTTTGACTAGGGGTGGTAGAAACAACAAGGAGAGATTCCAGATTCAGATTCTCTATAGAACTGACTTCCCCACAGAAACAAGGAGTGCCAAAGACAACAGTGTAATGTTTCCAGACTCCTGAGGAAGTGATTTCCAACTTATGATTCCTTCTCCATCTAACTATTAAACAAGGGAGGGTAGAATAAAGATTTTTTTTCACATGGAAGATCTCAAAATATTTCTTTCTTATAATTTTGGACGTTAGCAGAATATACTCTAGTAAAATGGTAAAGGAAAGGTGACTGAGGATGAAGTCATGTGGCAGGCCCGAGAACAATTTGACAGACACCATTCAGCAAGGTGTCTCCAAGATGAAGGTGATGCAGAATCTGATGTGTACGACACATACTTTGAGATAATTCTCCCCCTGACAGGGGGTTTGAAAATGAGAGATAGGCCTGTAGTGAAGTAATGTGAGCTATCTTCACACAGCTGTAACAAGCAGCACTGATCTGAAAAATAAATGCTTAAAACTTACTAGGAGTTAAGTATGGAGTGTAGAGCAATTTAAGAGAAAGAAATGTTTGACCTTTAATTTCCTATTTTGGAAAGTAGTGTCTAAAACTGAAAAATAGAGAAACAGCTACACAGACATATTACAGTGAATATGAAAGCAAACACCATGGGCAACAGCAAAGAAGAGTTGTGGCTGTAACTAGGAGTACAAACTGGGACGGGGGCAAGGGACTACTGCTCTTATAGGCCTATGCAACTGTCTAATGGTCAATCATAGACATCAGAACACTGCTGGAAAGTAAAAAGAATTCACTGGAGGAAAGTACATTTCAAAGAATATTTTAAGCCGGGCGTGGTGGTGCACGCTTGTTATCCCAGAATTTGGGAGGCTGAGACTGGAGGATCCGGGTTTGCGGCCAGCCTCAGCTACCCTAGTGAGGCCCTCCGCAACTTAGTGAGACCAAGTATAGCTTGGAGGTAGAATGCCCCTGAGTTCAATACCTAGTACCGCAAAAAAAAAAAAAAAAAAAAAAAAAAAAAATATTTTAACATCCTAAGTGGAAGGAATTTAGGCATTAGGCAAGGTAGACACACAAATATATAACTCCAGTTGCATATGAATTTGAAAAATTCATATTCCTTAAAAAGTTTTTTTTTTTTTTTTTTTTTGCGGTACTGGGGATTGAACTCACTCAGGGGCATTCTACCTCCGAGCTACACCCCCAGTCGTATTTTTTATTCTTTATTTTGAAACCGGGTCTCACTAAGTTGCCGAGTGCCTCACTAGGTAGCTGAGGCTGGCCGCGAACCCGGATTCTCCGGTCTCAGCCTCCCAAATGCTGGGATTATAAGTGTGCGCCACCACGCCCGGCCCTTAAAAAGTTTTAATCTTACATGTCTATAATTTTTTTTTTGTGTGTGTGGTCTTGGGGATTGGACCTAGGGGCATTCTACATCCTAGCTACAACCCCAGCCCTATTTTGTATTCTTTATTTTGAAACAGGGTCTCAGTAAGTTGTGGAGGGCCTCACTAAGTAGCTGAGGCTGGTTGTAAATCTGTGATCCTCCTGTCTCAGCCTCCCAAGTACTGGGATTACAAGTGTGTGCCACCACATCCTGCTTACATATTTATATTTAACACACCTGTTATTTAATTTAAATTTAGCATGCTCATTTGATTTATGTTAAAGTCTCAATTTTTTCACAATGACTATATACTAAAATGATAATATTGTGAAGACTGTGTTAAAGTATATTAAAATTAATCTCATCTTTTTCAATTTTCTAATGTGGATACAAGAAAATTTAAAATTACATATATGGGGCCAGGGATGGGGATACACGTCCATAATCCCAGAACTTGGGAAGCTGAGACAGGAGAATCACAAGTTCAAAGTCAGCCTCAGCAATTTAGTGAGACAGTGTTTCCAAATAAAAAATAAAATAGGGCTGGTGGTATAGCTTGGAGGTACAATGTCCCAGATTCAATCCCCAAAAGCACACACACACACACATACACACAAAGTATACACATGGAGCCAAGTGTAATCCCAGTGTTTAGGTGGCTGAGACAAGAGGACTGCAGGTTTGAGGTCAGCGTGTAGTAATTTAGCAAGACCCTGTTTCAAAATAACAAATAAAATAGGGCTGGGGGTATAGCTCAGAGGTAGAAAACCCCTGGGTTCCACATCCCTAGTACTACAAAAGACAAATAAAAAATTGCATCTATGGCTTCCAATTGTATCTCATATATTTCTATCAGATAATCTGTCCTAGAACAATCCTGACAAGGAAACTTCATGATTTTTTGGTAATCAACTCTACCTTTTATATTTCTTTTTTTCCCCTTTGGTACTGGGGATTGAGCCCAACAGTGTTCTTACCTCTGAGCTACATCCTCAGCCCTTTAAAAAATATTTTTTTTTAACATTTTGAGACAGGGTCTCACTAAGTTGCTGAGGCTGGCCTCAAACCTATGATTTGCCTGTCTCAGCCTCACAGGTACTGGGACTGCAGGCATGCACTACTGCACCCAGCTGTCTTTTATGTTTCAAGGAAAATAAAAGACCCTTGACATTGAAAATAGTATTAATTTCTAAAAGCTTCCAAGTTCATTGACCCTAGTTCTGAACCTAACAGATACTGAATGTTATCTAGTGCAGATGGAAGCCTTTACTTCTAGATTTGTTTCTGAAATTAGATTTCCTAATTTTGGAGTCCATCAACTATCAGTTTATTTTAGTCTTCCAAAATAATAAAAACATGTATCTGAATCTTTTTTTTGCGGTACTGAGGATTGAACTCAGGGGCATTCTACCTCCAAGCTATACCCACAGCCCTATTTTTTATTCTTTATTTGGAAACAGGGTCTCACTAAGTTGCAGAGTGCCTCACTAGATAGCTGAGGCTAGCCGTGAACCTGGATCCTCAGGTCTCAGCCTCCCAAATGCTGGGATTACAAGCATGCGCCACCACGCCCGGCTTCAACATGTATCTGAATCTGAAAATCATATTTACATTAATTTTCTTAATCTAGGAAAAAAGATTTAGAAACAATGTTTAAGTAATAATTTTAATTCTGAAACTAGTTTCTTTAAAATAGTTTTTTTTTTTTTAATATATGACCTTTATTCTAGGGAGATAATAGATGTTTGGAAACACATGAAAGTGGTATAGACTTCAGAAATGGACTATGCTGGAATAATTGGACACCTGCCAAGATCAGGATTCAGACAAAACTCCGACCAACACCACAGATGACCCTTTCAACAGTCTTTATTGCTCACCTATAAGTGCTAGGCACTCTGTCAATAGTGGAGCACACTAGTGAGCAAAATCAGATGGGGTTCCTGCTCTCATGGAGCTTATGCTTTCATAGAGAAAAGTACTTACACTATTAAGAAGTACAGAAGTGATAGGTGGTAAGAATAAAGCACATGGTACTGAAGCAGCTTATCACTGGCACCTGAGCTAGTCTGGAGAGCACGGGAGGCTGGCCTCAGGAAGGTCTGAGGGGAAGCCGAGAAGGGAGAAGTCTGCACATGGAGGCATCTCTAAAGGCCATGGGAGGCCACTGAAGGATTTTAAGCCGGTAAGGGGCATGGGAAAAAATCCTTATTAAAGAGAACATTTTCAAAAACAGACAGGCTGTAGAAGGACAGAAATGGGGCTGGAACTGGACAGGCACAGGCAGGGGTCAATGAAGAGGGTATGGGAGAGATGTGATGGAGAGAAAAACAAAACAGGATTAGGATTATAAAAAGAAGGTGGAAGAGGATGTATGTAGAACATAAAGGATTGGCCTTATGTCAGAGACCTTCTTTCCTAAAAACGGAAGGAAAGAAGGGGAAATGGAACCTTATTCTACTTGATATTTCTGTGCTTTTTTTCTTCAAAGGAAAAAGAAGAAGTGTAAGGAAACAAGATTTTCAGGTCTCTCAGTTGGTACTGTCTACAATTAAGGAGAATATATAACTAAACCAAATTGGGTTTGAGTATTTTCAAAATAAGATCCAACTCAGTGAAGGCACAGATTAAGTTTACAAACAGAAATGTCAATTTTGTTTCAATCTGGATGTTCATTATGAAAATAGTATTACTACTTGACATCTGAATAGCTGCTGACCCGTTCCAGTTAGAAACCTACCATCGTTCAACGTGTAGAGATGAGAATGTCCGCAAAGCTGCTTCTCGAGTTAGTAATTTGAACCCACACTGTGTGTCCCTGATTCCTTTGACACAAAGGAACCACACCAGAAAGTGGAACCCATACATGAGGAGAGTACGGAAGTAAGAACGCTGAAAACAAAGACAAAATATGAATGACTTTTCCATTTATCTGTAAGGAGACATTGAAAACACTGGCTGTATCAACTGCATTTTAATATTCATTCACTGGGTAAATCTTGCAGACAGACATCATTGTTCCCTCAGCTCCATCGGCAAAATGTCTTAAGGGAACAGTGGGGTACTGCAAAGAGCAGAGCAGGGGTGCTGCAGAAGCAGTTGATTCTCTAGGGTGAGTCAGACAAGACAAGTCACAGGACTTGTGGGAAGCCAGGGCTTCAGCCTATCAGGAGAAACAGAAGGACATCCTTGCTATGAGCAAGGAGGACATCTCATTCACTTGCATATTTTATGCCTCTTTGTCCCATATACATATCAGTTTCAAAGAAGGTGACAACTCCCAGAATATACTAGCAAAACAAAACACTAACATTTGAACCTGATGGAAAAGGTATGTAGAGTATCACAAAGAATCCAGTCAATTTAATTAGGTATGCCAGATATCTAATTAAATACATTATAAAGACTGAATTATTTAATACTTTGGATTGTAAAGTTCAGTAGATTTTAGTTCATCTGAGGAATCACTATTGTTATTAGTGTTTACTAAGGGAAATAATAGTTCATGACTGACAAGACACTACAAACTTTAAAAATAAGAGCAGATTATTAACACTATTAAAGACTTTCTTATTTAAGATTTTTTAGGATTGCTTAAAGTGTTCTATAGTTAAGGTAATGAACCTATGGAATGATGCATTACTTATGTGAATAAACAACTTATTAAGGATCTAAGGAAAATATTTAATATACTACAAAACAAGGTCGCTTTTTCCTTTTGCTTTTCATATAATCTTTAGTGTCATTCTTCATTCACATGGATTTTTCTATCATTCACAGTGATAACACAAAGGAGAAAAAGCTTCATGTTGGACAGACTAAGTGAATCCTGTCTCCACAACTGATTAGTAGGGTGACCTTGAGCAAAGTACTTTAATTCCCATCTTCCTCTTCTATAAAACAGGAATGACAATGCCCACCTCGAAGGAAAGTTATTTTAAGGATAAAATGAGATTATGTTAAAGCCCTTAGCCAAGTGTTTGGCCCAGAAAGTAACAGGAACATGAGAATGGTTTTATAAAGAAAGCTGGAGGGCTTACTTTAGTCTCCTGTCTATATCTCCTGTAAGAGAGCAGGAAGAGAAGGATCAAATACTTATCTATAAGGTGTGTAAAGCAAATTTTTAAAAATGATCTAGCACTTCTCATTAGTCACCTAGGATCATTATGTTTTGATGTAAATGTCTTACCTCTCTAAGTAGATAGGGCAGAAACCTCATCTTAAAATAGTCTGAGAATCTCACAACAGCTTGCTCAGTGCCTTCCATATAAAATACTTCCAATAAATACTGGTTGACTGATTAAACCTCCAAAAGATCATTTATGCTTAGGAAAGGAATAAATAGAAATTGAAAGAAAAATAAAAATTAAAGGTGGAAAAACAATAACTTAAACTATTCTCCCTGAGTGATTTTGAATGTGATTTGGGTGAGCTTATTCATTAGCAAATGAAAATATTCACGACTACATTAGTTTGATTGTTAAAAATGTTTGAATTGTTAAAAAGCAGAAATGTTGTGGAGTTCACATGAAGACCTTAATTTATTTAATTTCTAACATGTGAAAGTATAGTAAGGCAAGCTACAAACAAGAAGTTCTTGGCTTAATTTTTAAACTTGGCAAAATATTTTAAAATTTAGAAGATATCAAAAATAGAGGATAAATGTATTTAGTGAAATGAAAACAAAGTTGGAGCATTATATAAACTTCTGAAATGGACATCTTAAAACACAAAGGAAAAAGACATTCACTGTTGGTATATTAACAATGGTATTTCCAAGGTTTACAAAATGTAAATGGGAAAACCAGGTGAAATGTAAAGCTAACTGGCAATTTCATTATCTTAAAAACTGAGGACATCAAATAGCTGCTAATGGCTTCCTTCTACTTTTGAATCCTTTTAAGAGGATAAATCCTCTTAGGAGAATATCTGGGTAGAGCAAATACTACTGTTACAGGAAATATGTGGGAACATGAGCATATCCACGGAAGTGGAAGTGCTCCATCAGGACTCCATTTTATCTGTCTTCAATGAGAGCATCAAGATGAATGGTAAGATTAACTAAGGATATGCATAAAAATATTTAGGGAAGGTATGCCTGAATGCTATTCGACAAGCTACTGAAGTTGCTATTTACTATCTTCATCAGTTCTCTTTTAACTTTTCTTACTGTCCACAGACTGATCACCATAGAAGGGCTTATGTTACCCACAGCATATTAGGAGAAGCGGAAGGCCATGCTCCAGTATGCTGGACCTGAGCCAGGCGCATGGCTTGTCCCCTGGAGGTGGATGGCCTTCATTAGGGCAGGTATAGTTCTTTGAGAACAATCTGGATTTAGACTATAAGCCTACCAGAGAGGAGTTATAAACAACACCTGCAGTGGACAACTGTTCTCTCTAGTGAGTGAACAGGCCATCCTTTCTAAAGAACAGCAGCCTGTTCTCTGGGGACCAAATCACTAAGTCAATGGCTAGGTTTTAGAAATAGAGGACTGAAGGGAGACAAGGTGAATTATAAATATGTAGATGCTAGGATAGATTCCTTAATCTCTAACAGCAGAAGGTAGAAGATTTACATGATAGCACAATCCCATTTAAATACTATTTCTTGGTAACATTCAAGGAGTTTTCAACTACTGGAAGTTCTACATAAAAACAACAAAACCCAAACACATAGTTCCTTTCTATTGTTTCCAACAATAAATACAGGGGCCAACTCTTTCCTGCCTGAATTACTTCAATGGTTCCTTAATTCATTTCCTGCTTCCTATTTCTTCAATCTATCTGTTTTCCTTCACTAGGTAAACTATTATTTTTCTCTCCCTCTATTTTATGAAAAGGAAAAAAAATTATTCATAAAACAATTAGTAATTTCTATTATTTTTGTTTGCAAAAAAATTTATTTTCAGATTGTTATACTATATTTATAATATATATTTTTGCATACAATTTAATACTTAAATAATATCTCATGTTATGATATAGTCTTCATTATCATTAGCTTTATTGGTTGTATGTTTCATGTAGGGGCTATGTTTCTTATTGTTGGAATTTAGTACTTTATAGTCTCTATATTATATAATTACAATGTGCTGGACATCTTGAACATATACTTTTTTCTTTATCCCTTGCGCATCAATCAGACTAGCTAATCTAAACTCTTAAATTTCTAGGAGTGTGATGTTCACTAGGTTAATAGATTAACCTTTTCAAACACCAATGAGAGTTTTCTTAACAGGGTTTGTGACTTTGCTCTCAGAATATCTTGAAAAATATTGTAATTTTTTTATGTCCTATTTTGGAGTCAGAGAGAGGGAAGGTTCAACCTTTTATTCAAGTGAGTCTAAAACTCCCATGTGCATAAAGGTGATCTGAGAAATTGTCAAAAATGCAGACTCCTAGTCTCATTCCTAGAGTCTGATTCAGTGTGATGGGACCGGCCTGGACATATGCTTCAAGAAATCCTCCTCAGATAATTTTGATATATTGAATGATATTTTATTCTCCAATGAATCCTGGAGAATAGAGAGAACAATTATTGGGCTTGATATATGAGGCCTACAGAGGTGAACAAAATGATTAAGACTTAAAAAGCTTTGCATAGAATAAGTCTGAACTGGGAGGTAGATCAATGATAGAGTTTGTCTAGCATGCACTAGGCCCTGCGTTTGATCTCTAGTACCGCAAATGAAATGAAACAAACTATTTTGCATAAAGTAATTCCTTAATAAGATATTTCCCCTTCAAGTTACTGTCTTTTCTAGCATTTTCTATAAAATAAAGAAGTTAACATCTTCAGTGATTTGTTTATATCTTTCTGAAAAACACAGTCATAATTTGAAAATGTTAAGGCAAAGTACTTTAAAGGTAAAGTGCTTTTCTCACAGAAACAAAGTTAAAACAAAATATCTAACCTTTGAATCTCAGAATACAGTTTCAGTATATTATCCAAAAAGCGTGGGACCAGAAGTGTTTCTTCAGAACTTGGAATATTTGCATATATATAATGAAATATTTTGGGAGACAGGACCCAAGTCTAAATATGAAATTAATTTATGTTTCAAGTACATCTTGTACATGTGGGCTGAAGGCAATTTTATGTAGTACTTTTAGTAATTTTGTACATGAAACAAAGATTCAAGTTGTGGAATTTTCCACCTATGGCATCATTTTGGTGTTCAAAATTTCATTGGTGATGCTATACAGGTGATGCTCAACCTGTATAGCACTTAATGATGTCAATATGAGAAAAACTAAAGGCAAACTGACTGGTTAAAAACTGCATCATCTAGCAGGGTGTGGTGGCACACACCTGTAATCCCAGTACTTGGTAGATACAGGAGGATCATAGGTTCGAAGGTTCGAGGACAGCCTCAACAACTTAGAAAGACCCCGTTTCAAATGAAAAAGGACTGGGGTTGTAGTAGCTTGGAGGTAGTATGGCCCTGGGTTTAATCCCCAGCACCACACAAAAGAGGATGCTTACATACTAAGGCAGAGTGAAATCTATATCCTTCCATATACATTCATACATACATATATACATACATATATATGTGTGTGTGTGTGTGTATATATATATATATATATATATATATATATATATATGAAATGTGACATTTCATAAACCTTATGGAAGTTTAAGTGAAGTTGAAGGGAATCACATTTTCCCAAATATATATTTAAAAAAGGAGAAAAATTTGCTGTTCCAGGCCAGTTAGTGAAAATCTTACCTGAGCAATTGATTCTTTTTCCAAATGAGCTCGAGATCCACATGCAATAGCCATTTGATCCTGAAGAGAAAAATCATTTATGAATATATTTATTTTCAATGTAAATGTCTAATTTTTAGCAATATTTAACAAGTAACATTGAAAATCTTTTAAAGGGATCCAGGTGTGGTGGTGTACACTTGCAATCTCAGTACTTGGGAGGCTGAGACAGGAGGATCACAGGTTTGCGGCCAGCCTCAGCTACTTAGTGAGGCCCTCTACAACTTACTGAGACCCTGTTTCAAAAATCAGGGTTCACGGCCAGGGATCAGGGTTCACGGCCAGCCTCAGCTACCTAGTGAGGCATTCCACAACTTAGTGAGACCCTGTTTGAAAATAAAGAATAAAAAATAGGGCTGGGGGTATAGCTCGGAGGTAGAATGTCCCTGAGTTCAATACCCAGTACCGCAAAATAAAAAATAAAAATAATTAAAAAAAATAGGGCTGGGGGTGTAGTTTGGAGAGAGAATGCCCCTGAGTTCAATCCCTGGCACCACAAAAAAAAAAAAAAAAAAAAAAAAAAAAAAATTCTTTTAAAGGTTTACTGAGGAGTTCAGAATATGTTTTTTTTTTTTTTTTTTTTTTGCGGTACCGGGGATTGAACTCAGGGGTGTTCTACCTCTGAGCTATACCCCCAGCCCTATTTTTTATTCTTTATTTTGAAACCGAGTCTCACTAAGTCGTGGAGTGCCTCACTAGGTAGCTGAGGCTGGCCGCGAACCCTGATCCTCCGGTCTCAGCCTCCCAAATGCTGGGATTACAAGCGTGTGCCACCACGCCCGGCTCCAGAATATGCTTTTAAAAGAGTTTTGTGTATATGAAGAATTATGATGGAAGAACTGAATCCCTAAGACTCCTCTCACTATCAGGTGGAATTAATCTACTAGCTTTTCAAACAGTGAGTTGTTTCTCAGGAATTAAGGGTATTCTTGTTTTAAAAACTGCCTGTATAGGAAATTAGACACAGCATAAAGTCCCTCTTTTAGAGTACAGATGAATTTATTACGATGATTTTTAAAAATAAATATTTAAGTAGAGATGGGCGTGGTGGTGCACGCTTGTAATTCCAGTACTTGGGAGGCTGAGACAGGAGGATTGCAGGTTCATGGCCAGCCTCAGCTACTTAGTGAGGCCCTTCTTAACTTAGTGAGACCCTGTTTCAAAATAAGGAATAAAAAATAGGGCTGGGGTGTAGCTCGGAGGTAGAATGCCCTGGGGTTCACTCCCCAGTACTGCCAAAAAAAAAAAAAAATAAGTAGTATGACATGACAGCTTACTTTTACAGTGTTAAAAAGTATTATCTTCTACAAGGAAATATTTAATCAGAATTCTCTTTTCTAGCACTTTTTCAGTTAAGTATTTTTTTTTTCTCATAATTCACCAGAGAGAAAAAATAGACTAAAAGTAGGTAGGTTAAATTTAAGTTAATAATCATAAGCAGTAACATTAAAATTGGCTCTGATGGAAAAAAATCAAGCACAAGGACTAATGTCAATAATTAGAGGTACTGGTTATGGAGTGCTGAAGGCAGTCTAAACACTTGCCATATATTTTCTTTTCTTTTCTTTTTTGTGGTACTAAGGATTGAACTCAGGTACATTCTACCTCCGAGCTACATTCCCAGTCCTATTTTATTTTTTATTTTGAAACAGGGTCTCACTAAGTTGCAGAGGGTTTCAGTAAATAGCTGAGGCTGGCTGTGAACCTGCAATCCTTCTGTCTCACAAGTACTGGGATTACAAGTATGTGCCACCATGTCTGCCTATTTTCTTATTTTAATCATGACACCACTCCAAAAGAAGAAACTGGCTCCAAATAATAGAGAGATAGAAACAAAGCTGAACCTATTTAGAAATTAGTAAAAGTAAAACCAGATATTAAAATCATTCATTCTTATCCAATATGGGCAGAAATGGAAAAGTTGATATGTGAAACAAAGTACTAAGTTAAAATGTTTTACCAGTAAAAAATAAACCTTTGATAAGAAACCTGCTCTTCTTTTTTTCTCTAAAGCAATATATAGGTTCATTGTTAAAGACAAATAATACAATTAAAGAAAAAATGACAAACAGATAACCATAATTCCACTATCCATAGACACCAATGTTAATACATTGCTATATAAATATGGTAACACTTAATTTTTAAGCAATTATATAGCAATATACACATATCAATTTATATAACATATAATAATATGTACATAAGTATGTCATAAATATGTTAACATTGGTTATCTCTGGAAAGGCAGTTAACATTACTACATATCCTTCTCTATGCTACTAAATATTTAAAAGTTATATCACTTAATTATGTATAATGCAAAGCCATTCTATATAATAGTAGGCTTATCCAATGTAACTTAATATCGCATATTATATGTTTTTCTTTCCACTACAGACCAAAGGTTAATTTCTAACCACTAGTTACTTGTGGAGTTAAAGACTAAACTTAGTAGACTCTGTCTAAATGAGAATTTAAGGTCTAAGGTCTAAATCATGGCCTGAGGAATTACTGTGATTATGAAGTATAGACTATTTGTCATCTAGTTATTGCTTGTTTGGAATTTTGGCTTCTATTTCAAATAGTCCATTGGATAAGTGATCATCATAGACTATGAATAGACAAATTATTTTAAAATGGAGCATATCTTTATTAAAAGAAACACTATAACCACTACTTGGATAATAAAAAAAGATATAGCTAATACAAATAAAATACTTGGGACTAAAATGTAAATATCCTATCTTATGTGTATCACTTAAAGCTCTACTTAAATTATACTTAATTTTAAAACCTTAAAAGAACAATTATCTTTAGAGAAACAATTGTAGGTGATTGTGGGACCTGATTCCTCTAAGAAGAAATACAATTAGGAAGTAGCAAATTTCTTTTTGTTGCAATAAAAAAATAAAATCAGCTGTGAAAGAAAACACTAGAAGCCAATGTAAAACATACTGGAGAAATGAACCAGTCAAAGGAGTATTTTAAGAGGCATTAAAAGTTAACTACCGCCATCTAGTGAGTCAGTTATATAATTGTAGGAGTGAACTATGAAACCTATGTTATTGTTTATTTTCAGAACTATTCTAGTTACTACTTTTTTAGGGCTTAGAGGAATATATGCAAGTCATGCTTATCAAGTTTGTGGCTTAAGTGCGTTGAGAAGGGACTAGCAATTGCACTGAAGAATATATACCTCAGCCGGGTGCAATGGCATGTTCTTGTAATTCTTGTACTTGGGAGGCTAAGACAGGAGGAGCGCAGGTTTGAAGCCAGCCTCAGCAATTTAGCGAGGTCCTCAACAACTTAACAAATACCCTGTTTCAAAATAAAACAATAAAATGAGGCTGGGGATGTAACTCACAGGTACTATGCCACTGGGTTCCATCCCCAGTATAATGAAACAAAACAAAACAAAGCATACACCTTTAGATACTGAAATCCAACATGTTGATGCTTCCATTGCCGGCAACACAAATGAAAAGAGTTGGCAGCATGAATTAGCAATGTAACGTGGTAACTAAATCCACATAAGTTGAAGATGAAGACTCTTTGTTGGAAAATTACCAGGATGATAAGAAAAATAAATACATGATATTTAAAAACCTGAACTACTGACAGTCAAACATAAAGAAGATACATAGAAAACAACTTTGATTCTTCCTCACAAAGAAGTTGGCTGTTTTGGTAGCTACCAAAGACAGATCCAACTAGAGGGAGTGAATAAAAGGAGACAGATTTGCATGTAATGTAAGAGGAATTTTATAACTGAGTGGAGCCAGAATGGGCAGCCTGGACACCACTACAACTACGCAAGCAGAGATTGTAAGATCACTTTGTAGTTATGAGCAATTTCTAACACTGGAAAAATGACTGAATTTGTTCAAGGGTCAGACACCGAAGCCTGCGGTCCAGATCTGGGTTGCTGCTTTGCGTCAACAAGGCTTTGCTGGACACAGGCATGGTCACTCGCTGCTGGACTGTCTGTATCTACTTTCCAGCTACAACTGCAGAGCTGCCAGATGTTGTATTGCCTTAGATGGAAATATTTACTATATGGTCTTTTATAGAAAAAGTTTTCTGATGCCTGAACTAGATAATTAAGATTCCTTCCAATTACTCTATGCAGGTTAGCTTCATACTATTTTTTCTGAGAGCAATGCTGTTTAAAAGTTTTGTCAGAGCTGGGCGTTGTAGTTCATGCTCATAATCCCAGTATTTGGGAGGCTGAGACAGGATGATCATAGGTTTGTGGTTAGCCTCAGCTACTTAATGAGGCCCTCTGCAACTTAGTGAGACCCTGTTTCAAAATAAAAAATAAAAAATGGGGCTGGGGTGTAGCTCAGAGGTAGAATGTCTCTGGGTTCAAATCCCAGTACTGCAAAAAAAAAAAAAAAAAAGAAAAGAAAAAGTTTTGCCAGAGCTATGAGTAGACAGGGGTCCCAATTAAAAAATATTTTTCACAGGGTTGATCCAAAAACTACTGATTTTGGAACTTTTATCATTTACATTTATCAGTCTCGTTTCCATCCCTCAAATATGTTATAGTGTATTCTGATAAAAACTTAATTCAAATACATTGTGATACTTTTAAATAATTAGGTGTACCTGAGGTATTGCAAAATCAAGGCTGCAAATTAACAACTTTATACAATTATAATCATATGCTTTAATCTTTTAAACTTTCTTGTCTTTAATTTTTGAGACAGAGATCTCGCTATGTCACCCTGCCTGGCCTTGAACTTGTGGGTTCAAGTGATCGTCCCACATGCCTCAGTTGCTCAAGGAGCTGGGACTATAGGTGTGTGCCATCAGGTCCGGCATAAACTTCAAAACTTTTAATATTTACAGTCGTAATATAGTAATTCAAAGTTCCCCCAAGCCATGTGTTGATGGCTTGGTCCCAGCTGATGGTGCTGTTAGGAGGGAATAGAGGAGGAAGTTAGGATACTGGGACAGTTTCCTCTTCCATGCATTCCCCGCCATGATATACTGTGCTGCTATAGACCCAAAGGCAATGGGGTCAAACAACCATGGCTGAAACCACGTGCCAAAATAAGCCTTTCCTCCTTGTAAGTTGGTTATCTCGAGTATGTTATTATAGCAACTGAAAGCTAACACAGACTACAATAAGGAAACAAGATGGTCTCAGAACTCCTTTCCTCTTCAGAGCAGCACGAAGGGAGTTGGATTCACAAGAGGAAGGTTCAGATTTTGTTTGTTTCACTCCCTCACTTGGGCTAAATTATTTTTCTTTGTCCTACTATGCAATGACACAGAGTCAGTTGCTACAAATTTGACACCTTTTGTCCTTCCTCCCACTCATGGTTCTCCCAGCTAGAGGAATAATGTAGGAGGAGCAGTCTATGCAGGTCCTACGAGAACTACAAAATTAAACCCAATAATATCATCAGTTAGATTTTTCTGTAGCCCATTTGATTTGCTACGAGGTGGAAGACATACCTTTTTAGTAAGAATCAACTATAACATACCCAATAATTATTTCATATCATTTGGTACACAGCAACACTGTACAAGAGAGCTCTCTGTGGTGATGGAAACATTATCCATTAAGGAAGCCCCTAGCCACAATATTTGAAATGTGGCCAGTGAGACAGAGGAACTACATTTTTTTTAACCCTTTATTTTGAAACAAGGCCAAAGTAGCCTCTAGTTCAGAGGGAAGAACAAGTGTCCCATAATGTAGTGACACATCAAAGAGAATTCACATGTACGACCAGAGAGCTGTCCATGTTAATCATGACAAAAATGAAAAGAAATGGCAGCTACACCAACAATTTACTCCAAAAAAAAAAAAAAAAAAGAGTTCCATACAAAAAGAGAATAAATAGGTTTCGCTAGGTTGATGAGTTTCACTACTTGCTAAGGCTGTCCTCGAGCCTGTGATCCTCCTGTTTCAGACACCCAAGTACTGGAATTACAAGTGTGTGCCACCATGCCTGGCTATATTATGCTTTTACATAGAAGTTGTGCTATATTTTTAAATAAAAGATTTAGTGAGTATGCACAATAAATATTAAACCCTTTGGTAGAAGCAATTATAAGTCAAAAGAGAGAGGGTCAGAATATTAAGAAACGGTCCAGTCAATTTCATAAAATCAGCAAATGCCTGTAATAAAATGATTATCTTCTCTATGGGATTAAAAACACTTAGAAAAATTACACACATGAAAAACTGATTTTAAACTTATAGGTAAGCCGGGTGTGGTGGTGCACACTTCTAATACCAGTACTTGGGAGGCTGAGACTGGAGGGTATGGGTTCGAGGCTGGCCTCAGCTACTTAGTGAGGCTCTCTGCAAATTAGTGAGACCCTGTTTCAAAATAAAGAATAAAAAAAAATAGGGCTGGGGGTATAGCTCAGAGGTAGAATGCCCCTGGATTCCATCCCCAGTACCATACACACACACAAAAAAAAAAACCAAAAAAAAAAAAAAAACTTACAGGTAAATTCTTCTAAAATTTTATTTTTTACACCCTATATTCTTAATGGAATGTTCTTTAGTCTACATACTCACAGGCCAAGGCTGTAGATCATTTAGTCCTTTTTCTAATTTCTCAATATCTGGAAACTTTGTGGCTCCATCAGCATCTGCCATTAGGATTCTTTCTCCTCGAGAACTGAATATACCCTGTATTTAAAAATTTCAAGTAAAAAAAAGTTGCTTAGAAATTATGGTTAAATTTAATGATGTTTCAGTTAGTTTTGTTCTACTTAAAATATGTAAGAGTGAAACATAGGTACAAAATGGCAGAAGGAAATCAAAGGTCACTGTTATTTTTGATGTTTCCAAATGTATTTATTGCCCATTTCGGTTTTTTTTTGGTGGTGGTACTAGGGATTGAACCCAGGGGCATTCTGCCTCTGAGCTATACCCCCAGCCCTATTTTTATTCTTTATTTTGAAACAGGATCTCACTAAGTTGTGGAGTGCCTCACTAGGTAGCTGAGGCTGGTCACGAACCTGGATCCTCTGGTCTCAGCCTCCCAAATGCTGGGATTACAAGTGTGCGCCACCACGCCCAGCTCCCTATATCATTATTTTTAAAAAATTGTGAAGCCCAGTGTGGTGGCATACACCTGTAATCCCAGTACGTGGGAGGTTGAGACAGGAAAATCACAGGTTCAAGTCCAGCCTCAGCAACTTACTGAGGCCCTCAGCAACTTAGTGAGATCCTGTTTCCAAATAAAAATTAAAGTAGGGCTGAGGAGTATAGCTTAGAGGTAGAATGCCCCTTGTGGGGTCATATTGCTAACATCTTGGAAAATATGAACATAATAAGATAGATTTAAGAAAAAATAAGGTATTCTATACCACTAAGAGTAACAAAGTAGAATATCTACCATATATATATATACACATTACATGTATCCTGGTGTTTAGAAAAGATCAGGGGCAACTTAGAGCAGCATATAAAATGTTAATGGAAAGATTGCACAAAAATAATATACACAGATTTGCTATGAAATGAATCATAAGATTAGATTTTTAGTTTTTGTTACTATGCAACCTAAAGTTTTAAAATTGATCACTGAATAAAGAAACATGAAATGTCACTAAAAAATTAGGAAGTTGTAAAGGTTTGGATTTGGGATATCCCCCAGCCTTCAAGGAAATAGGATGGCAATGTTGAAAGCAGTTTGGTTGTAATCTAAGCAGTGGATAAATCCACTAGTGGATTTATCTGGGTGGTGGCCCAGGCCTGTAGGGAGTGGCTGGAGAAAGTGGGTCCCCTGAGGCTGAGGCCAAACTCAACATCGCCAAACCTTGAGCAAATAAGTCTTCCTTTCTCTAAGTTATGCTTAGATTATAGCTGTGAATATGCTGACTAACATAGAAATGTCCAAAGACTACATATTTGTTTATATCCAAATATTATGTTGTCATTTCAGGCATTTGACACTTGGCAAAATTATGCTGATGAATTCTGAATTGATTTTTTGTATGCAATTTATGGATCTACAATGGTGTATATTTCACACAAAAATAAACTGCATATACAATAACTTCTATGGTGTAGCTGAGTGAATGCATTATTTCTTAAGTGTAAATATGTTTTTGAGTTTTTGTGAGATGGAGGTCTTGTTATATTGCTTAGGCTGGACTCAAACTTCTGGAATCAAATGATATGCCTGCCTTAGTCTCCCAAGTACCTGGGACTACAGGTACCTGCCATCACGCCCTGAGACAGTAAAATACAGTTTTAATAACACTTAACACAGTGTGACTATAGATAAGATTCATCTAAATGTAGACAGAAATTTGATTATTTATTCTCTTACAGAGTAAGTTCACTAATTCTTATGTGATGTCTTTATCATCCAGTAAAATATGTGAAAAAAGCAGAATTTAAAATGTTATATTCAGTCGGGCGTAGTGGCGCACACTTGTAATTCCAGTACTTGGGAGGCTGAGACCAGAGGCACCGGGTTTGTAGTCAGCCTCAGTTACTTAGTGAGGTCTCCATAACTTAGTGAAACACTGTTTCAAAATAAAGAATAAAAAATAGGACTGGGGGTAGCTGGGCGTGGTGGCGCACACTTGTAATCCCAGCATCTGGGAGGCTGAGACTGGAGGATTCCGGTTCACAACAGCCTCAGTTACCTCTCAACAGAGTGGACAACGGGAGAAAATTTTTGCCAATTACTCCTCCAATAAAGGATTAATATCTAGAATATACAGAAAACTCAAACTCACTGCTAAGAAAACAAATAACCCAATTGGGTGTGGTGTCCCAGGCCTGTAATCCCAGTACTTGAGAGGCTGAGATAAGAGAATCACAGCCAGCCGGGCGTGGTGGCGCTCGCTTGTAATCCCAGCATTCGGGATGCTGAGACGGGAGGATCCGGGTTCGCAGCCAGCCTCAGCTACCTAGTGAGGCACTCTGCAACTTAGTGAGACCCTGTTTCAAAATAAAGAATAAAAAATAGGGCTGGGGATATAGCTCGGAAGTAGAATGCCC
>PVLC010019124.1:12710-31085 GCA_004027655.1 Graphiurus murinus | reverse complement strand
TAATAATCTGGACTTATATGTAGATAATTATATGTTCAATAGTTTTCCAGGACTGAAAAAGAAATAAAATCAAATTCTAGTGATACAGCTAGGATAGCAGTAAAAGATAAAAGATCCTTAAACTATAAGGGTAATGATTACTCTGGAGATTGAGGCAGGAAGGTCCTGAATTTGAGCCTAGGTAACCTAGTGAGACCCTGTCTCAAAGTAAAATATAAAAAGGTCTGTGATGTAGATCAGTGGTAGAAAGCCCTGACTTCAATTCCCAGTACTGCAAAACAAAACACCAACAATAAAACAAGCAAACTATACTGGTAATTGACCACTGGAACAAACTAGTTTTCAGATAATTTGTGAAAAGAATGACCAATGTTTTGTTTTGAATAGAATAGGTGGAGTTTTTTTTCTCTTTGCAGGGCCCTGGATCGGATGACAGTCACTGTTTGCTAGTAAGACCACAAGTCAGCCGGGCCTGGTGGCGCACGCTTGTAATCCCAGCATTCGGGAGACTGAGACCTGAGGATCCAGGTTCGCGGCCAGCCTCAGCTACCTAGTGAGGCACTCCGCAACTTAGTGAGACTCGGTTTCCAAATAAAGAATAAAAAATAGGTTTTGGGGGTATAGCTCGGAGGTAGAACGCCCCTGAGTTCAGTCCCCAGTACCGCCAAAAAAAAAAAAAAAAAAAAAAAAAAGACCACAAGTCAAATGGACTATGTTAAATACCAGTGACTAGATTTTAGTTTCTTAGTAGAAGACTTTACAAATCTGCCATGTTTGAAAGTGCATTTGAATAAGATTTGAATAACATCTAAACCGGGCATGGTAGCACACACTTGTAATCCCAGCATTTGGGAGGCTGAGACCGGAGGGTCTGGGTTCACGGCCAGCCTCAGCTACCTAGTGAGGCCCTCCGCAACTTAGTGAGACCCTGTTTCAAAATAAAGAATAAAAAATAGAGCTGGGAGTATAGCTTGGAGGTAGAATGCCCCTGAGTTCAATCCCCAGTACCGCAAAAAAAAAAAAAAAAAAGACTGTTCTAAGTTAGTATTTGGTTAAACTTTTTATCATGTTGACTCTATTATAACTATATTAGCTGAGTTGGCAATTAAGTTTGTATATTTAGCAAGAGCTGACTTTTTTTTATTTTTTATTTTTTGTGGCACTGCGATTGAACCCAGGAACATTCTACCTCTGAGCTACATCTCCAGTCCTATTTTATTTTTATTTTGAAACAGGGTTTTGCTAGGTTGATGAATGTCTCACTGTTTGCTGAGGCTGCCCTTGAACCTGCCATCCTCCTGTCTCAGCCTTTCAAGTACTGGGATTACAAGTGTGTGCCACTGTGCATGGCTTTTTTTGTTTGTTTGTTTTAAATAGGAATCTTGTTGCATGCCCAAGCTGACCTTGAACTCCTGTGCTCAAGTGATCCTCCTGACTCTGCCTCCTGAGTAACTGGGACTACAGGGGTGTGACCAGTTTAACACAATGTGTGTGTGTGTGTGTGTGTGTGTGTGTGTGTGTGTACTGAGGATTGAACCCAGAGATGTTCTATCTCTGAGCTCCACCCCCAGCCCAATTGTTTTTTATTCTTTATTGTATTTTATTTTTTCGTACTGGGGATTGAATCCAAAGGCATTCTACCTCCAAGCTGCACCCCCAGTCTGATTTTTTTTTTAAACCTTATTTGGAAACAAGGTTTCATTAGATTGCTGAGAGCCTCACTAAGTTGCTGAGCCTGGCTTTGAACCTGTGATCCTCCTGTCTCAGCCTCCCAAGTACCGGGATTACAAGCGTGCTCCACCACACGTGGCTTATTCTTTATTTTATAACAGGGTTCACTAAGTTGCAGAGGGTCTCACAAGTAGCTGAGACTGGGTGAACCTGTGATACTCCTGTCTCAACCTTCCAAGTATTGGGATTACAAGTGTGTGCCACCATATCCAGTTTAACATGAGTTTTAAATGCTGTTAGGAAGGTAAATAGGACAGAAACATATTAGTGAGGAATTCCTATAATGGAAAACTAGCGCTATTTCTTAAAGGATATATTGACAATATATCCTTTTGCTGAGTGGCAGAAGAGTTTTTATAAGATTGAAATACCTTATTAGGACCATGCTTGACGTTAATATATATTCTGATCTTGTTCCATTCCTTCAATGACAGATGTAGCCATATAATTAATTTCTATGAAAAAAAAAAGTCTATTACTAAGTTGATGAATCTTTCATGTCTTTGTTCTGTGTAAGATAGGTGTGTGTGTGTGTGTGTGTGTGTGTGTGTGTGTGTGTGTGTGTGTGTGTGTTACTGGGAATTGAACCCAAGGGCATTCAACCTCTTACTACACGCAGCTCTTTTTTTTTTTTTTTTTTTTTTTTAAATCTTTGAAACAGGGTCTCACTAAGTTGCAGAGGGCCTTATAGAGTTGCTGAGGCTGGCCACAAATCTGCGATCCTCCTTTCTCACCTCCCAAGTACTGGGATTACAGGCATGTGCCACCATGCTTAGCTATGATAGTTAAGTTTTAAAAGGCAATATAGAATGTGTGCATATATACAGATGCACACATATGTGTGTACATACAAGATAGAATAAATAAATCCTTGCTGAATATAATAGTAAAGAAGATGAGATCAAATGTCTGGTTCCTCAGCCCACATCTTGGGACGTAGAATAAAATATTAGTAAAGAACTTCCACAAACATAGAATTTTGGTTTTTGTGTGCTGATTCAGTAAAAGCTCACAGAAAGGAGAGGAATATATTCCTAAGTATTTGTGCCAAATTAGTTGTAATTAGAATATTAGGGCACTATATGGAAATTTAATCCTTTTTTCTTTCTTTGTGGTACACTGGGGATTGAATTTAGAGGTGTTCTACCACTGAGCTATATCCGCAGCCCCTTTTACTTTTTATTTTGAGATAGGGTCTTACTAAATTGCTCAGGCTGGCCTTGAATTTGCAATCCTCTTGCCTCAGCCTACTGAATATCTTGTATTACAGGTATAAGTCACCATTCCCAGCCTTTTTTCTTTTTTTCTCGTAAAGACGTTTTGGGCTGGGTATGGTGGTACATGCCTGTACTTGGGAGGCTAAGACAGGAGAATTGTTCACGGCCAGCCTCAGCAGTTTAAACTTGGTGAGACCTTGTTTCAAATAAAATATGGCTGGGGATATTGTTCAGAATGTCCCCCTGGGTTCAATCCCCATTACCATGAAAAAAAAAAAAAAAAAAAAAAGGATATTTTGGAACCAGGAGTGGCTGTGCAACCAACCTCTGTAACTCAGTACTTGGAAGGCTGAGACTGGAGGATTACAGGTTTGAGGCCAACTTTGGCAAATTAGTGTGAGAGCTGGGTTTTTTTCTTGCAGTACCGGGGATTGAACTCAGGGGCATTCTACCTCCGAGCTATATCCCCAGCCCTATTTTTTTATTCTTTATTTTGAAACAGGGTCTCACTTAATTGCAGAGGGCATCACTAGGTTGCTGAGGCTGGCCGCAAACCCAGATCCTCCAGTCTCAGCCACCCGAATGCTGGGATTACAAGCGTGCGCCACCATGCCCGGCTGAGAGCTTTTTTTTTTTTTTTTTAAAAAAGGGCTGGGGGTATAGGGTATAGCTCAGAGTTAGAATGTCCCTGGATTCAATCCCCAGTTTCCACCACTCCTCCCTCTCCCACATACAAAGGTGTTTTGGACCTGTGCTACTCGGTATGGTAGCCACTGGTCACTCATGGCTATTTAAATTCAATTAATTGATATTAGAGCTGGGGATGTAGCTCAGTGGTACAGTGCATGCCTAGCACACACAAGACCCCCAGTTTGATGCCCAGTACTGCAAAATAAATAAATAAAATTCAGTTATTCAGTTTTGTAAGCCACGTTTCAAGTGCATGTCATTTGACTAATAGCTATTGTATTGGGCAGTTTTGATATATAGTACCTTTCTATCATTGTGGAAAGTTCTTTTCTTTGGTATCTTTTTTTTTTTTTTTTTTTGCGGTACTGGGGATTGAACTCAGGGGCATTCTACCTCTGAGCTATACCCCCAGCCCTATTTTTTATTCTTTATTTTGAAACCGAGTCTCACTAAGTTGCAGAGTGCCTCATTAGGTAGCTGAGGCTGGCCTCGAACCTGGATCCTCAGGTCTCAGCCTCCCGAATGCTGGGATTACAAGCGTGCGCCACCACGCCCGGCTTTATACAAGACTCTTTATGTTTATAATTAAAACTATACTTTTTTGTGTGTGTGTGGTACTGGGGATTGAACTCAGGGGCATTCAACCTCCGAGCTATATCCCCAGTCCTATTTTTTATTCTTTATTTTGAAACAGGGTGTCACTAAGTTATGGAGGGCCTCACTAAGTAGCTGAGGCTGGCTGTGAACCCAGATCCTCTGGTCTCAGCCTCCCATGTACTGGGATCACAAGCATGTGCCACCACACTTGGCTAAGAACTGGTTCTTTTTTTTTTTTTTTTTTTTTTTTGTGGTACTAGGGATTAAACTCAGGGGCGTTCTACCTCCGAGCTATATCCCGAAGCCCTATTTTTTATTCTTTATTTTGAAACTGAGTCTCACTAAGTTGCAGAGTGCCTCACTAGGTAGCTGAGGCTGGCCGCGAACCCGGATCCTCCCGTCTCAGCCTCCCAATGCTGGGATTACAAGTGTGCGCCACCACGCCCGGCTAGAACTGGTTCTTTAAGACAAATTCTTAAGATAAATGTGTGGAGAAAGAAGAAAACAAGGGGATTCTTCTTATAGTCTCATTCCTTTCTCTGCCACTTGACCTTTCTAAATTTTATTTTAAGGACACAATTTGTACATTTTTATTTTCCAATCTTTTATATCCAACCACTCCTAAATTTTATGGTACACTATTTTACATATTTCTTTGCCTTCAGCTATAAGTTACTTTCAGCTGATTGTATTAGTTGAGAAGAGATTACATTGATTGATTCAATATGGCCCAATTTATATTTCAGAAATAATAAATCAAGAAAATAAAATATTTTTTGAGGCAGGGTCTCTCTGTGTTGCCCAGGCTGGTTTTGAACTCATGGACTCAAACAGTCCTCCTGCCTCAGCCTCGTGCATGCTGGAATTACAGGTATACACCATCACACCCTGCTTTATATATTTGTGTTTCTTACAGGAGAAAATGAACAAAAATAAAAACTATAGCCGTTAATTCTATTGCCAATCTAGATTTTTTTTTTTTCTTTTGCGGTACTGGAGATGGAGCCTAGGGGCATTCTACTTCTGAGTTCCAGCCCCAGCCCTATTTTTTATTCTTTATTTTGAAGCAGGGCCTCACTAAGCAACTGAGGCTAGCCGCGAACCCAGATTCTCCAGTCTTAGCCAATCTAGACTTTTTTAATTAAGGAAAATTTTCTTCCTATTTAAAAAAAAAAAAAAAAGAAGCCGGGCATGGTGGCGCATGCTTGTAATCCCAGCATTTGGGAGGCTGAGACAGGAGGATCCAGGTTTGCGGCCAGCCTCAGCTACCTAGTGAGGCCCTCTGCAACTTAATGAGACCTTGTTTCAAAATAAAGAATTAAAAAAATAGGGCTGGGGGTATGGCTCGGAGGTAGAATGTCCCTGAGTTTAATCCCTAGTACCGCTAAAAAAAAAAAAAAAAAAAAAAATTGAGCTGGGTGTGGTGACACATGCTTGTAATCCTAGTACTTGGGAGACTGAGACAAGATGATTGCAGGTTGACAGCCAGCCTCAGCTAGTTAGTGAGGCCCTCCTCAACTTACTGAGACTGTATTGTAAAATAAAGAATAAAAATACGTCTGGGGGTATAGCTCAGAGGTAGAATGCTCCTGGGTTCCATCCCCAGAACCCCACCTCCAAAAAATTGACATGATACTATTTTGGAAGCCTTCTACTTTCTGTTAAACTCCCTTCCCCAACTTATTTATGTGAGTATATAATAATTGTTTATGTGGGTATATTTAACTTGTTTAACTGGTTAATCTATTTGCAGCTTTTTAAAAATTATAATAGTGCTGTAAAGAACATTTCTTCCAACTAAATCTTTGTTCATATCCATAGTCTTTTTCTTCAGAGGATGAAGAATTTCTGGGCTAAAGAGAATATGCATTTTTATGGTATAACTTAGTAATGAAAAGCAAGTTAACTTTTTTTGGTCATCAATCATCACTAAAATACAACTTTTTCTTTTTTATTAGTGAACACTTGTCCTGCTCTTTCACCTTTTTCTTGCACGGAGACAGCAATGTTTGTACCAGTGTGGAAATTAACCAACATCAACCTGTATACCTTCTCAGTGAAGAGCATATCACCCTTGCTCAACAGTCGAATACCCCATTTCAAGGTATATGATTTTGTTGGCTTAGGTATATGATCTTTTACTGTTATATCAAGAAGATCCTTATGGAAATTGGTAATTTCACATTTTGGCCTTGGTGAAATTTCCTCCCGATCATAGCTTAGTGATAATTTTGATGTAGCTTCCTTTCTTCTACCCCATTAGAGTAGTAAGTCAATAAAATTAATTTTTTAGTACAATGATTATTTTTTAAACTTTTACACACTTTTTAATATGTTCTATTAAGGAGCATATTTTAGACATATCCATTAATATTTACCAGGTATAAACCATGTTTAATATAGGTACATAGGGATATATTTGATATAATGATTGAACTCTAGAAGTTTTTTTTTTTTTTTGCGGTACTGGGGATTGAACTCAGGGGCATTCTACCTCCGAGCTACACCCTATAAAAATAGGGCTACAGCCCTATTTTTTATTCTTTATTTTGAAATAGGGTCTTACTAAGTTGCGGAGTGCCTCACTGGGTAGCTGAGGCTGGCCTCGAACCCGGATCCTCCAGTCTCAGCCTCCCAAATGCTGGGATTACAAGCGTGCACCACCTCACCTGGCTTCTAGAAGTGTTTTATAAGATTTTTGAGCTGGGCATAGTGGCCCACGCTTGTAATCCCAGTACTTGGGAGGCTGAGACAGGAGGATCGAGGGTTCGAGGCCGGCCTCAGCTACTTACAATGAGGCCCTCCGCAACTTAGGGAGACCCTGTTTCAAAATAAAGAATAAGAAATAGGGCTGGGGGTATAGCTCGGAGGTAGAATGCCCCTGGGCTCGATCCCCAGTACCACAAAAAAAAAAAGATTGTTGCTTTATAGGGACTAGAAGTGTATTATTATTTTAATTTTAAAACTAATGTTTGTTTTTTTGAATGTGTGTGACAGTACATTATGAGTGCTTTGATGTATGTATTCACATTGTTTTTCATCAAGTTACTTTTCTTTAGGGGAAGTCAAGAGAAATTGAAGGATATACAGATATCCTTAGTTCATGTTGGAATTCTGCGTATTTCTGATTTGAGGGTAGACAAATTTTTAAGTTTTTGTAATTTTGGTGTTCACTTTATCTTCAAAATAATGAAGTATAATAACTTGGTTTTCTATGGAATGATTATTATGGATTTCCTTTTCTGTTTTAAAAATGCATAATTACTTGCTACAGTATGACCTTATTTACTTGATGTCTTCTTTGGGTTTCTAGTTATCTTAAGCCCATTTGGACTAAATGGCACTCTCACAGGACAGGCATTCAAGATGTCTGATTCAGCTACAAAAAAATTGATTGGTGAATGGAAACAATTCTATCCTATCTCATGTTGCTTGAAGGAGATATCGGAAGAAAAACAGGAAGATATGGATTGGGAAGATGATTCTTTAGCTGCAGTAGAAGTTCTTGTTGGTATGAGTTCTGAATATTAATCCTAAAGAGAAACGATGTGGCTGTCTATAGTAGATTTTGCCGAATAACAAACAACTCTAATGCCTCAGTGGCTTTCAACACCAAACATTTATTTCCTGCTCATATTACTAAGGCCTGAAGTTTGGCCGTGGTTTGGCTCTGTATTTTCTTACTCTGCAATCTAGGTTAAAGGAGTACCCAGTATCTGGGACATGCTGTTCTTGTGAGAACAGAGGAATAATAGGGACCAAGCCTAACCATGTAAGTGTATTTAAAGCTTTCCTGGGATATGGTATATATTACATTTGCTCACACTGCATTAGGCAAAACTAGTTACCTGACCAAGTCAAAGTCTTTGGGATAGGGAAATATATGCTGTCTAGACGGAAGCATGATGTGGATGGGACAAAAATAGTTATGAGTGAATTAATATTTGAATACTGAGAAGTTGACAACCCATGTTAGTAAAACTGTCATCTCCAGTAACAGAAAATGTTCCTAAAGAACTTGTGGCTTTGCTGTGCTTTGCCTAGGTCAGCTCTTTCCATATTGGCTCTATTCTCTGTGACTTCTCATTCAAGGACACAGGTGAATGAGATTACTCTAACTGGGACATACTAATCTCATAGCACAAGACAGAAGTAAAAGAGGCTATACTGACCCTACTGTGCAAGGACTCTTAAAACTTCTGTTAGGATGTGGCATATATTGTATGCCACAAACCATAAATCACATTTCAGAATAAGTCAGATAGCCATGCTTGACAATGGGGTGAGGACATATATATATATATACATACTCTACCTTAGGGGACATGGGAGGCATGGGGAGTGTGTAGCTGAGCAGATGAATGGGATTAGAATCTGTAATACTGTATTTAATGTAATCTAGTGTTAATGTTATGTGTGAAGATTGTACTACTTTTTTTTTTTTTTGCGGTACTGGGGATGGAACCCAGGGGCATTCTACCTCTGAGCTATGCCCCCAGCCCTGTTTTTTATTCTTTATTTTGAAACAGGGTCTCACTAAGTTGCAGAGGGCCTCACTAAGTAGCTGAGGCTGGCTGCAAACCCGGATCCTCCAATCTCAGCCTCCCAAGTATTGGGATTACAAACATGTGCCACCACTCCTGGCTTGTACTACATTTTTTAATTAAAAGGATTACGAGTATGCAGTTTCAGCACTACTAGAACATTACTACTAGAATAGTTGTGACAGAAACAGAATGCAAACATTTATTAGGCTTTATTTTAAAAGTCTCAGCAACCTTGTGTGGCCCTCCACAACTTAGTGAGATCCTGTTCAGAATTAAACATAAGCCGGGCGTGGTGGCCCATGTTTGTAATCCCAGTACTTGGCAGGCTGAACTGGAGGATCTGGGTTCATGGTCAGCCTCAGCTACTTAGTGAGGCTCTCCGTAACTTAGTGAGACCCTGTTTCAAAATAAAGAATAAAAAAATAGAACTGAAAGTATAGCTCAGAGGTAGAATGCCCCCAGGTTCAATCCCCGTTACCGAAAACAAAACAAAACATAAAATTAGGCCAGGGTATAACTCTGAGGTATAACTCTGAGGTAGAATGCCCTTGAGTTCATTCCCCAGTAAAACACACACATATTCATTCATTCTCTCTTTCCCTCTCTCTCTCTCTCTCTCTCAAATAAAATAAAATAAAGACATATATAGAGAAGAAACAGAAAATGGCCCATACTTGTGCCCAGATTACCTTTAAATTCGTAAAATAAAATTTTAAATAGTACATATTACAGTGGGTCAAATGTCAAATGTACAAAAAGATTTGTAAAAAACCCAAACATACCCAGGCTTGGTGGCACACACCTGTACTTCCAGTACTTGGGAGGCTGAGACAGGAGGATTGTAGGTTCAAGGCCAGCCTCGGCAATTTAGGTAAGTCCTCGGCAACTTAGCAAGACTCTTTTTCTAAATAAAAAATGGACTGAGAGCCGGGCGTGGTGGCGCATGCTTGTAATCCCAGCATTCGGGAGGCTGAGACCGGAGGATCCGGGTTCGCGGCCAGCCTCAGCTACCTAGTGAGGCATTCCGCAACTTAGTGAGACCCGGTTTCGAAATAAAGAGTAAAAAATAGGGCTGGGGTGTAGCTTGAAGGTAGAACGCCTCTGAGTTCAATCCCTAGTACCGCAAAAAAAAAAAAAAAAAAAATGGACTGAGGGTGTAGCTCAGAGGTAGAATGCCCCTGGGTTCATTCCCCTGTACCAAAAGAAAAAACTGAGTTTGGTGGCGCATGCCTGTAATCCCAGTACTTGGGAAGCTGAGGCAGGAGAATCACAGATACAAAGCCAGTCTTAGCAACTTAGCCAGACCCTGTTGCCAGATAAAAATAAAGGGCTGTAGTTCAGAGGTAGAACACCTTTGGGTTCAATCCCAAGTACCACAAAAACAAAAGACAAACAACAAAGTTACCCTAAATATACATAGAACAACTAAAAATGAAAAGAGAAAACTTTCTTTATAAGTGTCTCTCACTGAAGGTAACCATTACTAACACCTTATTGTGGTTTCTTCTTTGAAAAAACAAAAAAAAAAGATGAAGCCAGGCATGGTGGTGCATGCCTATAATCCCAGTACTTGAGAGGCTAAGGTAGGAGGACGACAGGTTGAGGCCAGCCTCAGCAATTTAGTAGGACTCTTGCCAACATAGTGAGACCTCATTTTAAAACAAAAACAAGCCGGGCATGGTAACGCGCGCTTGTAATCCCAGCATTCGGGAGGCTGAGACGGGAGGATCCGGGTTCGCGGCCAGCCTCAGCTACCTAGTGAGGCACTCCGCAACTTAGTGAGACTCGGTTTCAAAATAAAGAATAAAAAATAGGGCTGGGGGTATAGCTCGGAGGTAGAATACCCTGAGTTCAATCCCATGTACCGCAAAAAAATAAAATAAAATAAAATAAATAAAACAAAAAGAAAACATACTAGGAGTGTATCTCAGAGGTAGAATGCCCTGGGGCTCAAGCCCCCAGTACAAAGAAAAGAAACACTTTATGTCAAAAGAAAATATGTCAATAAAATTGTTTTCATTTATACAAATGTGATTAATACCTCTTTTCCATTATAGTATTTTTGAATGAAACTAATTCCACTACCACCTCAATAGTAATTGATTTTCCTGTCCATTTTTTTCCTTTTAGCTGGTGTCCGAATGATCTACCCAGCATGCTTTGTGCTAGTCCCTCAGTCAGACATTCCTACTCCTAGTTCTGTGGGGTCCTCTCACTGTTCAGCTTCTTGCTTGGGTGTCCACCAAGTGCCTGCTTCCACAAGAGATCCTGCTATGTCTTCGGTTACTCTTACACCACCTACATCTCCTGAGGAAGTCCAAACAGGTATTATACTAACCCATTTTATTGGTTTTGGAGATCAATCTGTTAAGAGTACCTAAGCACTTAAAGAATAATTTATTTTCAAGTAGTTGTAAACTTATTGAAAAGTTGCAAGTATAATACAAGTAGTTCCCTTATCTAGATACCCACACTTAATATTTGCTTTGCTGGGCATGGTGGCGCTCGCTTGTAATCTGAGTACTTGGGAGACTGAGACAGGAGGATCCTGGTTCGCAGCCAGCCTCAGCTACTTAGTGAGGCCTTCTGCAACTTAGTGAAACCCTGTTTCAAAATAAAGAATGAAAAATAGGACTGGGGGTGTAGTTTACACAATTAAGACAGTCTTATTTATTTAGGAGCAGTACTGCAGAGTGAACCCAGGGCCTCATGAATGCTAGGCACACGCTCTACCTTTGAGCTATAACCCCAGCCCCAATAAATTTATTTGATCCTCCAACTCAGGAAATCAACATTGACATACTACCATCCAATTTATGCTACTAGTTCAAGTTTTTGCTTTCTGTATTTAAAGTAAAATGCAAGCCCGGGGTGGTGGCACATGCTTGTAATCCCAGTACTTGGGAGGCTGAGACCGGAGGATCCAGGTTCGAAGCCAGCCTCAGCTACTTAGTGAGGCTCTCTGCAACTTCGTGAGACCCTGTATCAAAAAATAAAGAATAAGCCAGGCGTGGTGGCGCATGCTTGTAATCCCAGTACTTGGGAGGCTGAGACCCGAGGATCCCGGTTCTCAGCCAGCCTCAGCTACTTAGGCCCTCTGCAACTTAGTGAGACCCTATTTCAAAATAAAGAATAGAAAATAGGACTGTAGGTGTAGCTCCGAGGTAGAATGCCCCTGGGTTCAATCCCCAGTACCCCCCCCCCAAAAAGAATAAAAAATAGAACTGGGGGTGTAGCTCAGAGGTAGAATGCCCCTGACTTCAATCTCCAGTACCGCAAAAACAAATAAATAAAGTAAAATGCTTTTGGCCTGAAAATATAAGTAGGATTACCAGATAGCTAGAGCAAATTCTATCAGAAATTAATATAACCCCCAAATAATGTTATTTTAAGCCTACTTTATTCTGTTACAGCCTATTCTTTTTTGTTTGTTTTCAGTTGATCCTCAGTCTGCCCAGAAGTGGGTCAAATTTTCTTCCGTATCTGATGGCTTCAGTTCTGATAGTACTAGCCACCATGGTGGGAAAATACCCAGAAAACTAGCAAGTCATGTGGTGGATAGAGTTTGGCAAGAATGCAATATGAATAGAGCACAGAACAAGTATGTTTTTCATTTCTAAGTTTAAAAAATTCATGTTTGTAATTACTTTTAATTAGGTAAGCAGTGAACTGATTTTTAAAAAATTAATGTTAATGCTAAATTCAAGTTTAACAAAATTTTGAGTCTTGAAGAATTTTATAACTTCAAATTTTAGGAGGAAGTATTCTGCTTCATCAGGTGGCCAATGTGAAGAAGAAACAGCTAATAAAGTAGCATGCTGGGACTTTGTTGAAGTCACACAAAGAACAAATTGCAGTTGTTTGAGGTAAATTTTTTTCCAGCTGACTGATGCTTGCATGTATATGTGTGTGATTGTTTTTTATGCTGCTAAATTCTTGCACCTTATTTTGTTTGGAGTAGCTTACACAATATGTTAAGATTTTTTCCTAAAGAAATGTGAGGGAGAAAAAAAAATCAGTATTCTGAAGCTGATTATGGAAGTATATACAAAAACCAGAGGTAGACTATGAAAGCTTTTTCTAGCAGCCAAATAAGAGAATTCTATTGAGTTATATAATCTTTTTTTTGCGGTACTAGGGATTGAACTCAGAGGCATTCTACCTCTGAGCTATACCCCCAGCCCTATTTTTTATTCTTTATTTTGAAACCGAGTCTCACTAAGTTGCGGAGTGCCTCACTATGTAGCTGAGGCTGGCAGCGAACCTGGATCCTCTGGTCTCAGCCTCCCGAATGCTGGGATTACAAGCGTGCGCCACCACGCCCGGTGAGTTATATAATCTTTAAGGTAAAAGACACATGTGCCTCCTGAGAAAGCCATTCCTTAGTGGCACTATGCCAGAGATATTTCTCCCAAGGGTTCATATAAAGAAATGATTACAGCCGGGTGTGGTGGCACATGCCTGTAATCCCAGTACTTGGGAGACTGAGACAGGAGGATTGCAGGTTTGAGGACAGACTCAGCAATTTAGTGAGGCTCTTAGCAACTTAGCAAAACCCTGTTTCCAAATAAAAAATAAAATAGGGCTGGGGTGTAGCCTAGAGGTAGAAGGCCCCTAGGTTCCACCCCAGTACCACCAAAAAAAGAGAGAGAGAGAGATGATACAAGATATACTATATAAAAATTTACAGTGGTTTTTATTTTATTTTATTTTTTATTTTTATTTATTTATTTATTCTTTTGCGGTACTGGGGATTGAACTCAGGGGCGTTCTACCTCCGAGCTATACCCCTAGCCCTATTTTTTATTCTTTATTTTGAAACCGAGTCTCACTAAGTTGCGGGGTGCCTCATTAGGTAGCTGAGGCTGGCCGCGAACCCGGATCCTCCGGTCTCAGCCTCCAGAATGCTGGGATTACAAGCATGCGCCACCACGCCCGCCTTTTACGGTGGCTTTTAAAATACTAAAAACAGTGTTTTGTACCCCAAGTTCTTATAACATTCCTTAGGCAACTGTTGGTGAATTGCTGAAATTGGAAGATACTAAAACTGTAGTGTCAAAATACCTTCTTCTGAAGCTGTTGTATCTTTTAAAGCGTAGTTTCTTCTTTTTTGTGATTATCTTTTCTTTGCAAAGTACAAAGAAATTGTGTTGTTGAAAGATTCGTAACAGAATGGATGAACTTGGAATTCTTTAGGCAGCTGTATTCATTTTATATTTTGGGGCTTTTGATGAGATTTGGTTATCAGAGGCTTTGAGCTTATTTTATTTTGCATATTAAATGTAGAGCATAGGCTTTTATAGTCAAGGAAACAGGAATGGCCTTGGCATTCCTTAACATGACTTGTGATTGAATAGATAGCCATCCCTCTTCCCATTGGTAGGAGCCAAAGGAATGGAATGCCTATAGGTTAGGGCCAAGGTTTATCTTACATTAGTTTTATTTGTTTGAATATAGTGACAGTCTCAAGAGTTGCAGTATATTTCTGTATAATTGAATGTTCTTACTTCGACTCTTTTGGTAATCTTTTAAAGTCTGGTAACATTGTTGAAAGCTTACCTTTATTATTGATGGGTTAGAATAAAAATATGGATATATTAGCTGCAATTTAGCAGTTTAAAATAGATAACAACTATACCTGTTTGTTAATATAATTTGTGTGAGCATAGTGATTGGTGAATTATGCTATTGGACAAATTAGCCCACTGCCTATTTTGTATGGCTTGTGAACTGAAAATCCTTTTTACATTTTTAGAATTGAGAAATAGAAGAATATTTTGTGATACATAAAAATTAAATGGGATTCAGGTTTTACTGAAGTTTTTATAAGTAAAGATATGTTAAAAACAGACATCCATTTATTTATGTATTGTCTATGGTATTTTTATCCCATAGTGGCAGAGTTGAATACAGTCATGGGTCATTTAACAGTGATATGTTCTGAGAAATGCATTGTTAGGTGATTTCATAGTGCAAACAGCATAAAATATACTTAGTCAAACTAAGCTACAATATCAGTAGGCAGTATAATTTTATGGGAGTTCTGCTGTATCTTTGTCCCATCATTGTTATGCTGCACCTGAGTATAGTTTGGAAAATGACCCCCTGATTCCCAGGGCCTAAAATAATTTACCATCTGGTTCCTTAGAGAAAAATTTTGTCAATCCCTCGCCTATGACCAATAGATTTAAGTGAAATTAGGCATTTCTTTCCCTATATTGGCATTTTTATCAGGCAGTTCTTCATGGAGCCTAATCAAGACTTTTGCTTTATTCTTTTTGAAAAGATGTAGATTTTAAGTATTTTGTCTAAAGTAGTTTTAGGAAAAGACATTCAAATGCATTTGGTAACATAAATTTAAATTCTTGGTTTTTAAGCAGAACTTTTATTTTTAAAAAGTGATTTTTTAGCCAGGCCCAGTGGTGCACACCTGTAATCCCAGTAGTTGGGAGACTGAGAAAAGAAGATCACAGGTTTGAGGCCAGCCTCAGCAACTTGGTGAAATCTTGTTTCAAAATAAAAGAGGGTGGGGGGTGTAGCTCAGAGTAGAATGCACCTGGCTTCAACCCCCAATACTGAAAATAAAAAACAAAATGTTTTTGAAAACTGGTATATATTTGTATATTTTGCATGTCTACTACATTTGGAATAGCTATTGTTCAAGTATCTAATAGCCACATATTACTGTGGCTGTCATTACTGGACAGCACTAGTTTAGAAATAAGAGGCTGGTTGTTGTGGCACACATTTGTAATCCCAGTACTTGGAGACTGAGACAGGAAGATCACAGGTTTTTGGCCAGCCTCAGCTACTAAGTGAGGCCCTCTGCAACTTAGTGAGACCATTTTAAAAAATAAGGAATAACAAATAGGGCTAGGGCTGCAGCTCGGAGGTAGAATGTCTGAGTTCAATCCCCAGTACCACAACAACAACAACACAAAAAGAATGAATGAGACCAATAAGAGAAGGGATTACCCCTACACTGGGTAGGACCTACCCTTTTTTCTTTAATGGTTGATTTCTTTATGAAAAATAGTTACATGCTCATCTAAAAAAATTCAAATAATAGCTGGGAGTGGCGCGCACTTGTAATCCCGGCATTTGGGAGGCTGAGACCGGAGGATCCAGGTTCGAGGCCAGCTTCAGCTACCTAGTGAGGCACTCCGCAACTTAGTGAGACCCGGCCTCAAAATAAAGAATAAAAAATAGGACTGGGCCTCGCCGGGCGTGGTGGCAGATGCTTGTAATCCCAGCATTCGGGAGGCTGAGACCGGAGGATCCAGGTTCGCAGCCAGCCTCAGCTACCTAGTGAGGCACTCTGCAACTTAGTGAGACTTGGTTTCAAAATAAAGAATAAAAAATAGGGCTAGGGGTATAGCTCGGAGATAGAATGCCCCTGAGTTCAATCCCTAGTACCGCAAAAAAAAAAAGTTCAAATAATACACAAGATTATAAAATCAAAAGCCAGGTATGGTGATGCATGCCTGTAATCATAGTACTTGGGAGGCTGAGATAGGAAGATCACAGGTTCCAGACTAGCCCCAGCAATGTAGCAAGACTCTTAGCAATCTAGCGAGACCTTGTTTCAAAACAAAAATAAAAAAGGCTGGGGAAATCTCTCATATAATTCCAAGGTAGGATGCCCCTGGCTTCAATCCCCATTAACACACACACACACACACACACACACATACACACACAATATATATATGTATATTCATGTATAAGTAAAATTTGTCAGTTCCCTTTTCTATATATTAAGTAGGTCAGCCTTCCTGCTTTCTTTCACACAAGTGGACTCATGCTAGATATTATGATGCCTTGTCTATAATCATGTCTGAAATGTCTTTTTATTTTTTGCGGTACTGGGGATTGAACTCAGGGGCACTCTACCTCCGAGCTACACCCCCAGCCCTATTTTTTTTTTATTCTTTATTTTGAAACCGAGTCTCACTAAGTTGCGGAGTGCCTCACTAGGTAGCTGAGGCTAACCGCGAACCCGGATCCTCCGGTCTCAGCCTCCCGAATGCTGGGATTACAAGCGTGCGCCACCACGCCCGGCTCTGAAATGTCTTTTTGTAGGTGGTTTGTTTGACTAGGATGCAAGCAAGAAATACATATTGGGTTTATTTAGTCTACTAAGTCTCTTCTATAGTCTTTGACGTCTTTATGACATCTACTTGGTTGGAGAAACTAGGTCAGTTCTAATATCCTATGTTCTCAATTTCTCATTTAACTTGTCATGTACTTTACCTTGCTTTTCAGTGTCACTTCTTGCTGTATCCTTTATATTTCTATAAATGGAATGTGGCTCTTAGACCTGTGCTGCCTGTTATTGGTTAGGTTAGTAACCACTAGTAGCTATTTAAATTTAAAGTAGATTTAGAAAAATGTTCATGAAGACTTGGTTGCTCAGCTGCACTAGCTGCATGTCACGTGCTTAAGAGCCCATAGAGAACATGTCTGTGGTGGCAGGAAGTTCTTTTGGATAGTGCTGATTTAGAGACTTGATTACACTCAAATTCAATCTTTTTGGCAAGAATACTTCATAGACAAAGCTATATTGCTTTGTGTTTTGTCACATCAGAAGAGAATGTCTATTGTCCTATTTCTAATAATGTTGAGCTGGATTAGATGGTAGTCACCTCAATCTTTGCACTGTATAGTTTCTAACAATGTTGACTATGAACAAAGACAGTTTTTCTTCTCCCTTTTAAGTCTTTGATATCTTTTTTCTTGCCTTGTTGCATTATTGAAAATATTCAGTAAAGTGTTAAATAGAAATATTTAGTTAATATTCCTGCTTATTTTTAATCTTAGAGATTTCTTAGTCTTCTGTCAAGTATGATAATTAGTTATTTTTTGTAGCTATTCTTATCAGATTGAGCAAGTTCTCTTCTATTACTTGCTTGCTGAGCCTTTTTATATGAATGGTGTTGAATCTTGTGTTTTTATGTATTTATTGAGATATGTTTCTCATTCTGTTAATGTGATGAGTAATACTGATCTTTTCCCCTATTTTTAATGCCATAACTCAAGTCCATTTGGTTATGATGTATTATTTCTTTATATTTTGGTTGGTTGTGTTGTTACTGTTAATTATTTACACCTGTTGATGATTTACCTCTATGTTCTTAAGGGATATTGCTTTATGACTTTCTTATAATATCTTTGGTTTTGGTATTTGGATAATAGTGGATTTATCTTCTTTTGTCTAGTTTTTTTTGATAACTTTGATGCTTTTCTTCCCTCCATGTACAATAAGATGTCTTTCACTCTGTATGAAAGGATGTCTCAGGATGTTTCTTCATCAGCAAGTTCTTTGTAAAAGTGCCTGCTGCTACTTTAAAAAAATTATAATTATTAACACGTGCATATTGTACAAATTAATGGGTAAACAAACATACAAAGAAAAAGTGAAAAATCCTATTGACTCTTGAGTACTAACTCCATATTTGGCTACTTTGTGTGTGTGTGTGTGTGCTCGTGCGCACACGTGCATACCACTACTTTTTGTGTGTGGTACTGGGGATTGAACCCATAGGCATTCTACCTCTGAGCTATATCTCCCCCACTAAGTAGCTGAGGCTGGC
>PVLC010019124.1:0-12610 GCA_004027655.1 Graphiurus murinus | reverse complement strand
TCTATTGTGCTAAGTCTTGGGAGAAGGTAGGGTTGGCGTGAGGCCCATTAGTCGTCCAGCTTTAGCACTGTCTCCAGCCTGATCTTAAGTTTTATTTATTTATTGTCCATGCTGGTGATGGAACCCAGGGTATCTCACATACTTTCTAGCCAGTTGCATCAGGATTGTAGCTGATTACTAAGCTCACCAAAACCATTCATAAGTTACTGTGAAACTAACAAATGAATTTCAGACTTTTTATAACCTCTTATCTGAAAATAACTAGAATCTTACCTCTGTATTTAGATACTAAGATATTTAGGTTATATATGCAAATCACTGGCTAATCATCCTTGGCTGTCTGATCACATAGCTATTAAATGAACATGAGCAAATTAGCTTTGATGAATCATTCTGCATGCTCTTATGTTTTAGGTCACTGAACAAAATAAGTTTTCTCTGAATTCAGTGATACTATTTTTAGCTATATATTGAAAAACAAATGATATCTGAACTGTCTAAGAGTGTTAACTTTGTATATTTCACTATAATAGTGGTACTCTAAATATGAAACCTTTCTTTTAATTTTCCAGGCACAAAAATCTCAAACCAAGAAATGCTGGACAACAAGGACAGGCACCGGCTTTAGGTCAGCAACAAGCACTTCCTAAGCACAAGACCAATGAGAAGCAAGAAAAGAGTGAAAAACCACAGAAACGCCCCTTGACTCCTTTTCACCATCGTATATCTATTAGTGACGATGTTGGCATGGACACAGATTCAGCCAGCCAAAGACTTGTGATCTCTGCCTCAGATAGTCAAGTGAGATTTTCAAACATCCGAACTAATGATGTAGCAAAAACTCCTCAGATGCATGGCACTGAAATAGCAAATTCACCTCAACCACCCCCACTTAGTCCTCATCCATGTGACGTAGTGGATGAAGGAGTGACTAAAACACCTTCAACTCCTCAAAGTCAACATTTTTATCAAATGCCAACGCCAGATCCCTTGGTTCCTACTAAACCGATGGACGATAGGATAGACAGTTTGTCCCAGTCTTTCCCATCTCAGTTCCAGGAATCTGTAGAACCTACAGTATATGTTGGTACAGCTGTAAACTTGGAAGAAGATGAAGCAAATATAGCCTGGAAGTATTACAAGGTTCCAAAGAAAAAAGATGTTGAGTTTTTACCACCCCAACTTCCAAGTGATAAATTCAAGGATGATCCCGTTGGACCTTTTGGACAGGAAAGTGTAACATCAGTTACAGAGTATGTATTTTTTTTTAATAGTCACTACTATAAGTTAAAGGTACAATTATATAAATTCTTAATAATAAGACTCCAGGATTGGATTCAGGGTAGGATTTACAATAATAAATCCTTCGAGTATTATATTTGCATAATTTACTGAGTTAAAGAAACTTCTTTTTTTAAAAGCTGCTCAGGGAACCTCTTTACTATGAAATATTTTAGCCATAGAAAAATAGAGAAAATAATCGATAAACACTTAAAGTATCCATTAGCGAACAAGTATTTTGCATTCAGTTAGAATGCCTGTGTATTACTTTTTTCTTCCATTCTTCCTTCCTCCGTCCTGATTTTGGTGCTTACCACTTCTATACATGTCTTTATATGTATAGCTCTAGTTTATTCAATATAATTTCTTTCCTTGTTATGACTACACCATATTATAATCTACTCTCAAGAAGGATGGATATGTTACTGTTTTTCATAGTGACAAAGGATATAGCAGTGAACTTTTTTGTACACACTTTTTTTTCTGTACTTGTATAATAATTTCTCTAAGGAAATAAACATCTAAAAGTAGAACTGCTGGGCCATGAGGTACATCCATTTTCAACATTAAGGGTTGTTGGTAATTGCTCTAACAACTGGTGTAGTTTACACCCTCATAAGCCATGAGAATGGCTGTTCTTCATTTTCCTCAGTACTCGGTATTATGAGACATAATTCGGCTATATGCAAAATGGCATCTCATTGTCTTAATGTATGCTTCCAAATTCCTACTGAGGTTAAACATCATTTAGAATGTTTATTAATCATTAGATTTTGTCTTCTCTGAATTGCATGGTTATTCCTTTTAGTCCCTTTTTCTTTCCTGATTTACTCTTTTCATATTGTTAGTTTTACTCCTGTATTAGTTATATGTGCTTCTAGATAACTTCCTAAATCCGTGGTTTGCTTTCTTTGTTTACTTTAGTTATGTCATACTTTGGGCAGAAGAAGGCTTTTTTTCAGGTCTCTCTTTACTCTCTTTATTCTGAATACATATCCAATAATTTTTGCAGATTGTGTGTGTGTGTGTGTGTGTGTGTGTCTAAAAGATGAAAACCAACCAGTACTACACTACTATATTCTTTGGAACTATCTACCTGTTTATTAGTCCAAATCCAAGTACAAAGATTACATTCCATTGCAGTGAATTACTTTCCTATTGCTTAAATGCAATAATGGTTAAATGATGTCTTAGACTTATAACTAAAATGTCACATTTACATTATCTGTACATATGTTATTTCTATTAATATAACTATTTATTTGTTTACTTTTGTTGTGCTTGGAATTGAACCCAGAAGCCCTCTGCCTCTGATCCACATCCCCTAGACTTTTTCTCTGTTTTTTCCAATTAGGTCTTCCTAAATTGTTGACAGCCTTGCAAAGTTGCTGAAGCTGACTTTGAACCTACAAGTCCTCCTATCTCAGCCTCCTAAGTGTTGTGACTACAGGAGTGCGCCATCATGGCTGATTCTAATATAACTATTATATAGATTTTTTTAAAACTCTTTTATAGTGTTTTGTTATAATATGGATAGGTTGCTTTTTAGACTTGTTTTCTAGCTTTCTCTGATTTCATTTTAATAGACTCAGGTTAATAGCACTGCTTCTTATAACAAGTGATTTCTCTTTGGTTTTGCTCTTATTTTCTTGGCAAACATCTTTAACTTCCTCAGTGAGATTGTGGAAATACATTTGATGTCTGTGCATGTCTGAAAATGACTTGATTTTTGTCCTCATGCTTGGATTGATAATTTGTCTACATAGTAGATTCTTTTTTTTTTTTTTTTTTTTTGCGGTACCGGGGATTGAACTCAGGGGCATTCTCCCTCTGAGGTACACTCCCAAGGACATTCTACCTCTGAGGTACACCCCCAGTCTTATTTTTTTTTCAGTACTGGGGATGGAACCCAGGGCCATTCTACCTCCGAGCTACACCCCCAGCCCTATTTTTTATTCTTTATTTTGAAACCGAGTCTCACTAAGTTGCGGAGTGCCTCACTAGGTAGGGTTAGGGTTAGGATTAAGAAAGAATGTGATCTGTTACTTCCATGAGACTTTTAGGGTCTTTAGCTTTAGAATTTGGAAATTTCACAAGAGTATGTGTAGGTATAGCAGTGTTTTTTTCAGTCCCCCTGCCTGACACTTGAAGGAACTGTCCAACCTGAAGTTCTTTGTTTTTGTTTGAGATGGGGTCTTGCTATGTTGCCTTGGCTCACTTTGAACTCACAATTTTTCATCCCAAGTAGCTGGAATTACAGGTGTGCCACCACATCAAGCCCCTCATGTTTTTAGAAACCGATTACAATTTTTTTTCTAAACTCTGACCTTTTTAAAAAAAAAAAATAATTACACCATCCCCTAGTTGGTTAATGTTTTGTGGGTATTTTCTTTTTGCTGTAGAGTTACTTTTGATCTTTATTTTTAGTGTGCTTCTTAAATTTCTGATAATTAAATTTGTTTATATACATTTTATAGTGAGATAATAAATTGGGAATTTTGTGTATATAGGCCAAGCTTGTTGATTGGCAGGCCTTGCTCATTCAGTCAATATTTTACTGTATATATGTATCAGTTTAAGACTAACACATAAAACTTAAAAAATAACTTATTTATCTCAAAATAAAAAACAACAACAACCAAAGGTGCTGGGATGTAGCCGTGTGGTAGAGTACTATGGATTTGATTTCCCAGTAACTCTAGATATGTTAAATCCAGATTTTTTTCCTAAGCAGTTTGATTATCATGTTTATATAGTTTGCCTTCAGTCTTGCATAATTTAGCATATGAATATTCTCTGCTGTATTTCATCTGATTTTGAACATCTCTGAGATTTAGTGAAATGTTTGGTTCATTTATAGCTTCTCTCTTCATTTTTTCCTACTGTTTGAGATTTATTCTCTTTTAAAATTTCCTTATTTTCTTTTTTTTTTGCAGTACTGGGGATTGAACTCAGGGGCATTCTACCTCTGAGTTATACCCCCAGACCTATTTTTTATTCTTTATTTTGAAACTGAGTCTCACTAAGTTGCGGAGTGCCTCACTAGGTAGCTGAGGCTGGCCGCAAACCCAGATCCTCCGGTCTCAGCCTCCCGAATGCTGGGATTACAAGCGTGCGCCACCACGCCCAGCTCCTTATTTTCATTTTAGAAGACACCGTTGTGCTTCATCTAGCACTTTGAATCTAAAAGGATTTGAGTATGATTTTATTTTTCATTAAAGTCTGGATTTAAGCCAGGCATGGTGGTGCACACATAATCTCAGTATTTAGGAGGCTGAAATTGGAGGATTACCGGTTTGTGGTCAGCCTAAGCAATTGAATGAGGTCCTTTGCAGCTTAGTGAGACCCTATTCTTTTTTTTTTTTTTTTCGGTACTGGGGACAGAACCCCCCAGGGGCATTCTACCTCCGAGCTACACCCCCAGCCCTATTTTTTATTCTTTATTTTGAAACAGGGTCTCACTAAGTTGCAGAGGGCCTCACTAGGTAGCTGAGGCTGGCTGCAACCCGGATCCTCCTGTCTTAGCCTCCCAAGTACTGGAATTACAAGTGTTCGCCACCACGCCCGGCTGTGAGACCCTATTCTAAATACAAAATAATAAAATAGGGCTGGGGATATGGCTTGGAGGTAGAATGCCCCTGAGTTCAATCCACAGTACCACACACAAAAAAAAATAATAATAATAAATAAATAAATTTTTTTAAAAAAGCAATTTAAAATTGAGGGACTTCAGAATACTCTCCTGATCATGGAAGCCAGTGACTCTTGAATGCAAATGATATCTTGGAAACAGGTTGGAAAAGATCTGTATCTGTGTTAGATGTAATTACAAAGCCAGGCATGGTGACAAGTGCTTATAACCCCAGCATTTGGGAGGCTAAGACAGGAGGATCACAGGTTTGGGGCCAGCCTCAGCTACTTAGTGAGGCCCTCTGCAACTTAGACCCTGTTTTAAAATAAAGAATAAAAAAATAGGGCTGGAGGTATAGCTCAGAGGTAGAATGCCCCTGAATTCAATCCCAGTAGCACACAAAAAAAATAGTAATTAAAAAGTCTAAGCCAGCCTCAGGTCTTGCCTGAAACTGTGTTATTCTACACTTCTACTTTTTTTTTTTTTCGTTTGGTACTGGGGATTGAACTCAGGGATATTCTACCTCTGAGCTACACCCAGCCCTATTTTATTTTCATTTTTGAAACAGGGTCTCATTAAGTTGCAGAGGGCCTCATGGGGTTGCTGAGGCTAGCTTCAAACCTGTGATCATCCTGTCTCCGCCTCCCAAGTACTGGAATTACAGGTGTGTACCACTGCGCCATGCTTCTACATGTATTTTTTGTATAGTAGCCAGAGTAAGTTAAATCCTGTTACTCATTTACTTACATCCCTCCACTAGTTAGCTTTTATGTTAAGAATAAAACCCAAACCTTTTTATTTATTTATTTATTTTTATGAGATTGTTCAATGTCTTGTGCCTCAGTAGTCTTCACCCTTAACTGCTACTCCTTAACTGTTTGTTTCCTCATTTAGCCACACCAGTCTTGTTCTTCCTTCAAAGGCCATGCTCTTGATGCGTGGCCTTCAGAATTGCATTACAGATAGTGGGGAACTGTTCTTTCCTTATCTATCATTCAGTACTCTTCAGAAATTACCTTATCAAGTAGAATTTTCCTGATCATTCTATCTAAACTATTCACTTTCTTCTTTCCCCACAACCTTTGTCTGACCTGTATACTGTTTTTTTTTTTTAAATTGCTCCTTAGTATATCTCATTATCTGAAATTATGTATTTGTTAATGGTCTTTTCTCTATTAGAATGGAAGCTCTATGAGGGCAAGGTCTTGTTTATTGCTGTATTCCTCTAACATAAACATATACTCATGCTCCTACACATTGTAGAAATTCAACAAGTGTTTGGATGAAAGAAACAGCAGTGTGGCCCTAAATGCTTTCTGTTTTAAAACTTGCTTTCTTTCCAGGTTATATTTTCTTATTTAATATATGTAAAAATGTAGTGGTGTAAATATTTTTGGTTTAAAAAAACTTGAAGAGTGAGTTTTTATGGGCAGGTTGTGTTCATAAGATCTAAAAATTCTAGCCATGGCTTTAAATAAATACATTGGCTGCTTAACCTTATTATAGAGCTTAGCCATCAGAATCTGTTCCACCCTCTTTGACATTTTTTTCTCTGAATAAGAATGAGAAAGAAGGAGCGTAATGTAGAAAAGTAGCATGCAGAATAGAGTGGTGCTGGGTCATGATGAACTTCTGCCTGTTCCTGGGCACCATTTTTTTTCTTCATAGAAAAGAAAAAACATAGCCGGGCGTGGTGGCGCACGCTTGTAATCCCAGCATTCGGGAGGCTGAGACCGGAGGATCCGGGTTCGCGGCCAGCCTCAGCTACCTAGTGAGGCACTCTGCAACTTAGTGAGACTCGGTTTCAAAATAAAGAATAAAAAATAGGGCTGGGGGTGTAGCTCGGAGGTAGAATGCCCCTGAGTTCAACTCCCAGTACTGCAAAAAAAAAAAAAAAAAAAGAAAGAAAGAAAAGAAAAAACATTGAATAAAAGGGTTTTTTTTTTTAAAATTGTGTAATTTTATGTCTCATGTGAGCATTGTTTTTGTCATGATAGTTACTAAAATGTGTATTATGTCAGAATTCACTTTTAGATGCAAGCCCTGTTTTTATAGCATAATAGTAGATTAGAAGACATAATAAGTATCACTCAAAGTCCACCATCAGAGGTTTAGGTCCTGTATGAGCTAAGACATATTTCTAGAACTTAATAGTTTTGTATTTGGCAGGTTAGAATTTTAAAAATTTGGATGATTCTTTTTTTTCCTGGAGTTACTATTCTGTGGCAGTAATTTTGGGTGTTTTCTATCTTCACATCCCCATCCCCAGGTGGCATTTGGCAATGTCTAGAGACATTTTTGCTTATCACAACTGGAGGTGTGCTACTGACATGTGGTAGATAGAGGCCAGAGATGATGCTAAATTTTTTAAAATTTTTTTGTGGCACTGGAAATTAAACCCAGGGGCCTTCTACTTCCAAGATACACCCTCAGCCTTCTTTTACTTTTTATTTTGAAACAGGGTCTGTTGCTGAGACTGGCCTCTAACCACCTGTCTCAGCCTCCTGAGTACTGGGATTCCAGGCTTGCATCACCATGCCTGTCTTATCTTTCTTTTTTTAAAATTCATATTCTTCAAAGATATATTTTTTGATCTGTTTGAATAAAACAAATTTCTCTTCTGTACAACATTCTGATAGGCACTATTGGGATATAAAATATGGTGTATCTGGGCAAAGGAAAGCTATATAACCTTATATAGGAATATCTATAGCTACAAAGTTAGGTTATAGATCAATATAAAGATTATAAAGTTTAGGAACAAGGTATGTGGTATATGGTATATGTGGTGCTATATGCATAGGTGTTTTGTCACTCTAGTTAATACAAATAGTCTGTGTTATCTTAAAGAAGAGGAATTGAAATATTCTTTTCATCTGTGTCTTTGTACTATATGACTTTAGCAATTTGCATATAACACATTGCAAAAATGTAAATTCAATTTGAAGTGTGGAATAAGAGAGTAATTCTGTCCAGGCAATTGGGCCATGTATCTGAAGCTTAAGAACAGAAACTTAATAAGCTGGACAGAATATATATAAAATGCAGAGGATAAGAATATATCTGAAAAATCAGTTTTCTTATAATGGTCAACTTTTTTTTTGTGGTACTGGGGATTGAACTCAGGGGCATTCTACCTCTGAGCTACACCCCCAGCCCTATTTTTTATTCTTTATTTTGAAGCAGGGTCTCATTAAGTTGCGGAGTGCCTCACTAGGTAGCTGAGGCTGGCCGTGAACCCGTATCCTCCTGTCTCAGCCTCCCAAATGCTGGGAGCCACCACAAGCGTGCACCACCACGCCCGACTAATAGTCAACTTTTATAAGTGTGTAGTTTCATAGAAAATTATAGTAAGAGGAAAATTTTAGAGCTTTGTTTTATTTATGTTGAGTGAAATCCATTTTCTATTTGGTATAAATAAATACTTTCCATTGACTACTATTGGAGGATAGTCACTACTGTGTTTCCGTAAGTGGATAAATGAAAGAAAACATTTCTTGATTTCTCTATTTTGCCATTTTAGGTAGTGATGGCTCCCTAACTAGCACAGAGAAATGCAATTCATAATTTCTAGGTACTTCCCTTATTCTTAACTTCCATGTGTTTGAGTGTATGAATTGTCTTTATGAGGTATGTTAAAGTAAAATTCCTTTTCATATGCATTAGAATATAATTGGTGAAGGGAGTAGTTGGGGATTGAGCATAGCATATTCCACATACAGGGTATAAAAAAATCTGTCACAAATATCTTTTTCCTTTTTTTTTTTTTTTTTTTGTGTGTGTATGGTACCAGAGATTGAACCCAGGAGCATTCTAGTTCTGAGCTATACCCCAGGCCTATTTTATTTTTATTTTGAAACAAAGTCTTACTAGGATGAAGAGAGTCTCATTACTTGCTGAGACTGTCCTTGAAACTGTTATCCTCCTGTCTCAGCCTCCCAAGTACTGGGATTATAGCCATGTGCCACCACACCTGGCTCACAAATATTTTTATATTCTTTTTGTTTCTGATTTTTTTTTCCCTTTGGCAGTACTGGGGATTAAACCCAGGAGCATTTTACCTTCGAGCTACACCCTCAGTCCTATTTTTTATTCTTTATTTTGAAACAGGGTCTCACTAATTTGCACAGGGCCTCACTAAGTAGCTGAGGCTGGCCTTGAACTTCGATCCTCCTGTCTCAGCCTCCCAGTACTGGAATTACAAGCGTGCACCACCACACCGGCTTGGGATAAATTTTAAAGATAGCAAAATTTTTGCCGGGAAGCATTGCAGTTGTTTTTTAGTATCTTTTAACAAGGGGTTAGAATACAGTTTTAGTAGAATTTGTGTTTGCTTAAAGTAATCTACTATTCTGATTCAGATGGAAACTTTTCTTAAATGCTGAAAAAAACAAAATGTATGTACTTGATCATATTCTTCACTTGTTTTATTCTATAGACAGTATATGTTAGGACTTATTAACTATAAAATTTGTCAGTAGAACAACTCCTATATTGTATTAGATCTATCAGATTTTTATTGCATGTATTCAGTTATAGAACGTAGTATTTGATCTCTAAAAGGTAGTTTTGAATGCCTTTGTCTTATAGAAAGAATCTTGTGATTAAATAAACTTTAAAAAATTTGTGTGTGTGTGTGTGTGTGTGTGTATGTGTGTGTGTGGTACTGGGGCTTGACAAGTCCAGGGGCATTCTACCTCTGAGCAACACCTCCAGCCCTATTTTTCATTATTTTGAAACAGCAACTCACTAAGTTGTGGAGGGCCTTATTAAGTTGTTGAGGCTGGCTTTGAACTTGGGATCCTCCTGTCTTAGCCTTTCAAGTACTGAGATTACAAGTGCATGCCACTACACCTGGCTTAATTTGGGAGGCTGAGATAGGAGAAATGCAGGTTCCTGGCCAGCCTCAGCTACTTAGTGAGGCCCTCTGCAATTTAGTGAGATCCTATTTCAAAATAAAGAATAAAAAATAGGGCTGGGTGTATAGCTCTGAGGTAGAATGCTCCGGGTTTAATCCCCAGTACCGCAAAAAAAAAACCCAACAATAAAGGCTACAGTTTTTGGTTTGAGTACTGAGGATGGAACCCAGGGACATTCTACCTCTGAGCTACATTTTCAGTCCTTTTTACTTTTTATTTTGAAAACAGGGTTCAACTTTTATTTTGAAAACGGTTCTGCTGAGTTATTGAGGGTCTCACTAAGTTGCTGAGACTGGCCTTGAACCTGCAACTCCTCTGTTTTAAACTCCTAAGTACTGGATTACAGGTGTATGCCACCATGCGCAGCCAAAAAAAGCTATAGTTTTTTTTTTTTTTTTTTTTGTGGTTCTGGGAATTGAACTCAGGGGCATTCTACCTCCGAGCTACACCCCCAGCCCTATTTTTATTCTTTATTTTGAAACAGGGTCTCACTAAGTTGCGAGTGCCTCACTAGGTAGCAAAGCTATAGTTTTGATAGCTAGTTTGATTCAGTTCAAGGATTGATTCTGAATGTAGGAGTTGATATCAGAAAAAGTTGCATATAAAGAAAAGGGAGGATTTTGAGATTTGTTACATTTGTTTGTTCCTTAACATTCTCTTCTATAGCTTAGCTTCTAAAATTGTTGATCTTAAAATATTGTCATTCCTTGTCTTGAAGGATTTTTTATTAAATAATGCATAAAAGCGTATGCTACCCAAAGCCATGTTAAATTTTATGCAAGTACATTTCAGATAGTATGTTGTCTGAAGAATTTTTAATTAAATAAATGCATAAAAGTATATGCTACCCAAAGCCATGTTAAATTTTATACATTTCAGATAGTATTTATTGTAGTGAAAGAAAGGAGATGCAATTAATGATATAAAGGAAATTTTAAATTTGCTTTGGGCTTTGCAGTGATTTATCTTTATGGCTGTACCTGATCCTCTTCCAATATGTCTGTATTTAGCTTTATATCTAACTGAAACCATCTCTGTAGTTAAGTATTAGGCTATCTGTGACAGTTCCTTTTAGGAAAGGAGAGGCAGTCTTATTCCTAGTCATAAAAGTATGTTATAGTATTTAATAGTGACAAAATGATACTTCTGAGTTCTTAATCAGGTATCTCAAAATGACAATTTTTATCAACTTTTTATATAGAATAATTGTAATGCAAGTGATTTGTATTTTGCTGTGATATGATATTATTGACTACATTTAAAACCTTTGCATTTCCCAATGTTTGTGAGAACAAAAATTCAATAAAATTGCCTACAAGTTGTTGTTAGGCAATTCATTCGGGTTACTTTTTTTTTTTTTTCCGGAACTGGGGATTGAACCTAGGGACATTCTACGTCCAAGCCCCACCCCCAGCCCTATTTTTATTCTTTATTTTGAAAAAGGTTCTCACTAAGTTGCAGAAGGCCTCACTAAGTAGCTGAGGCTGGCCTGGAACTCGGATCCTCCTGTCTCAGCCTCCCAAGTACTGGGATTACAAGCATGCTCCACCACCATGCCCTGTTCAGTTTACTCATTTTTATTCTTACTAGAGACCTGTGCAGTAGAATTAGTCCTTTTAATAATGTTACTGCCTACTGGTTTAACAACTATGTATGTAAGCAGTGTGGCAGTTGTTAATGTGTCTGCTAGAGAACAACTTAATATGAAATATAGTTGTTTTATTCACCTCTGCACATCATAGAAGTGTCTTTCAGGCTGGGGGCGGGGGGATGATCCTTATACTTTTTTCTCTGAATAGTTATTTAAATATGAATACTTAAATCTTTTCATTCATACCTTTGCAATTCTGTGACTTTCTAAATCCCCACATCGAAGTTATAAAGACTACCTTCCATTTCCTTTTTTTTTTTTTTTTTTTTTTTTTTTTTTTTTTTTTTTTTTTTTTTTTTTTTTTTTTTTTTTTTTTTTTTTTTGCGGTACTGGGGATTGAACTCAGGGTATTCTACCTCTGAGCTATACCCCCAGCCCTATTTTTTATTCTTTTATTTTGAAACCGAGTCTCACTAAGTTGCGGAGTGCCTCACTAGGTAGCTGAGACTGGCCGCGAACCCAGATCCTCCGGTCTCAGCCTCCCGAATGCTGGGATTACAAGCGTGCGCCACCATGCCCGGCTTCCATTTCCTATTTTATGAAGTTATTTTAAGTATTAAATGAGAAAGTACATGTCCAAGTAGATAAAAATACTATTTTGGAAAGATTTATGTTATAATATCCATTAGTTTTTCAGCCAACAGTTATTCTGGGTTTAATATGATGAGGTAGAGCTGCTCTGAAGAAATAAATGTTTATTTATAGAACAAAACTTTTTGTTTTTAGTACTGGGGATTGAACCCAAGGGCGTTCTACCTCTAAGCTACACCCCTGGCACAATTTTATTTTTTATTTTGAAACAGGGTCTTAAGTTGCTGAGGCTGGTCTCCAATCTGCAGTCTTCCTCTCTCAGCCTCCCATGTACTGGGATTACAAGCGTGTGCCACTATGCCCAACTAGAACAGAACTATTCTAATGATTAATTGCAGTACATCCCCACTGAGCTGATCATAGTGCATGCCTGTAATCCCAGTATTTGGGAGGCTGACACAGGAGGATTGCACAGGAGTAACTTAGCAAAGCCCTTTTTCAAAATGAAAAATAAAAGGACTGGGGTATAGCTCAGTGGTAGAATGCCCCCGGAGCCGGGCGTGGTGGCGCATGCTTGTAATCCCAGCATTCGGGAGG
>PVLC010019123.1:11383-25056 GCA_004027655.1 Graphiurus murinus | reverse complement strand
GAATAAAAAATAGGATTGGGGGTGTAGCTCAGAAGTAAAATAGCCCTGAGTTCAATCCCCAGTACCACAAAAAAAAAAAAAGGCACAGGCAAATACCTGAATAAGAAAATCCCTAAAACTACACACCAGCCACCAGGTAGTAAATAATACAAGCACACTCAAAAAAGATGCTCAATTTCACTCAAATTTTGAAAATCCAGATTTTAAAAAATGGTATCATGAAGCTAGGTATGGTGATATACAGTTGTAATGCCAGTACTTGGGAGGCTGAGACAGGAGGATCGCAGATTCCCAGCCAGCCTCAGCAACTTGTGATGCTCTCCAAAACTTAGGGAGATCCTGTTTCAAAATAAAGAATAAACTGGGTTCGGGGGCACATGCTTATAATCCCAGTACTTGGGAAGCTGAGACAGGAGGATCATAGGTTCCTGGCCAGCCTCAGTTACTTAGTGAGGCTCTCAGCAATTTAGTGAGACCTTGTTTCAAAATAAAGAATAAGCCAGGCGTGGTGTCACACGCTTTTAACCCCAGTACTTGAGAGGCTGAGACAGGAGGATTGCAAGTTCGAGGACAGCCTCAGCAAATAGTGAGACTCTCATCAACCTAGCGCAAGACTGTTTCCAAATAAAAATATAATAGGGCTGGGGGCTGGAGCTCAGGGGTAAAATGCCCCTGGGTTCAATCCCTAGTGCCACAAAAAGAAGAAGAAGAAGAAGAAGAAGAAGAGGAAGAGGAAGAGGAAGAGGAAGAGGAAGAGGAAGAAGAAGAAGAAGAAGAAGAAGAAGAAGAAGAAGAAGAAGAAGAAGAAGAAGAAGAGCTGGGCATGGTGGTACATGCTTGTAATCCTGGTACTTGGGAGGCTGAGACAGAAGGATTGCTGGTTCACAGCCAGCCTCAGCTACTTTGTGAGGCTCTCCACAACTTAATGAGACCCTGTTTCAAAATAAAGAATTAAAAAATAGGGCTGGGAGCCTGGCATGGTGGCACACGCTTGTAATCCCAACAATTGGGAGGCTGAGACCGGAGGATCCAGGTTCGCGGCCAGCCTCAGCTACCTAGTGAGGCACTCCGCAACTTAGTGAGACTCGGTTTCAAAATAAAGAATAATAAAATAGGGCTGGGGGTATAGCTCGGAGGTAGAATGCCCCCTGAGTTCAATCCCCAGTACCGCAAAATAAATAAATAAATAAATAAAAATATAATAGGGCTGGGGGCTGGAGCTCAGGGGTAAAATGCCCCTGGGTTCAATCCCTAGTGCCACAAAAAGAAGAAGAAGAAGAAGAAGAAGAAGAAGAAGAAGAAGAAGAAGAAGAAGAAGAAGAGGAGGAGGAGGAAGAAGAGGAAGAAGAGGAAGAAGAGGAAGAAGAGGAAGAAGAGGAAGAAGAGGAAGAAGAGGAAGAAGAGGAAGAAGAGGAAGAAGAAGAAGAAGAAGAAGAAGAAGAAGAAGAAGAAGAAGAAGAAGAAGAAGAAGAAGAGCTGGGCATGGTGGTGCATGCTTGTAATCCTGGTACTTGGGAAGCTGAGACAGAAGGATTGCTGGTTCACAGCCAGCCTCAGCTACTTTGTGAGGCTCTCCACAACTTAATGAGACCCTGTTTCAAAATAAAGAATTAAAAAATAGGGCTGGGAGCCTGGCATGGTGGCACACGCTTGTAATCCCAACACTTGGGAGGCTGAGACCGGAGGATCTGGGTTCGAGGCCAGCCTCAGCTACCTAGTGAGGCACTCCGCAACTTAGTGAGACCCAGTTTCAAAATAAAGAATAAAAAATAGGGCTAGGAGTATAGCTCGGAGGTAGAATGCCCCTGAGTTCAATCCCCAGTACCGCAAAAAATAAAAAAAATAAAAAAATAAAAAATAGGACTGGGTATGTAGCTCGGAAGTAGAATGCCCCTGGGTTTAATCCTTAGTACCACAAAAAAATAAAGAAAATAAGAATCAAAAATAGCTGGGCATGGTGGTGCAGGCTTGTAATCCCAGCATTTGGGAGACTGAGACCAGAGGATCTGGGTTCACAGCCAGCCTCAGCTACCTACTGAGGCACTCTGCAACTTGGTGAGACCCTGTTTCAAAATAGAGAATAAAAAAGAGGGCTGGGAGTGTAGCTTGGAGGGTTCAATCCCCAGTACCACACACAAAAAAAAGAATTAAAAATAGGGCTAGGGGTGTAGCTCGGAGGTAAAATCCCTGAGTTCTAGCCCTAGTACCGCACACAAAAAAAATTAATTAATTAGTTAATTAAATAAAATAAGTCTGTAGGTGTAGCTCAGAAATAAGAATGCCCCTGGAATCAATCCTCAGTACCACCGCCCCCCAAAAAATGGTATCATGAAACAAAAAGACCTAAAATTTCAGTAATAACTGGATTTTACCCAGAGTATAAAAAAATAAGTACTTTCATAATACCGTGTAGGTATATAAATTAGAGAAACCTCGTAGGAAGTCAATTTGACAGTATATACTAAAAACTAAAAGCAAGTCTAACACTGACATCTTTGCTAAGGGTCACATCAAGCAAAGATTCAGGAGCATCTTTAGGAGTCAGCACCATGGCAGAAGAGATCACGATCAAAAACCAAGAACTATGAGCTGGTCATGATGGCTCAAGCCTGCCAGCTACCAGGAAGCTGAGGCAGGAGGATCTCAAGCTGGAGGCCAACCTGGGCAATTTAGTGAGACCCTGACTCAGAGCCACTGGAATGAATCTGCAGTATGGGGAGAGGGGACCTATGAACTACAATTCTGCCTCTTTTACAGCTAGATGCCTTCCCAACCAGAACCAAACCAAGAAATGCTGGCAGAACTACCAGGACTTACACCACCACACAGGCAATGATTGAGAAACGGAGTAATACCTCTGTGTGCAAGGGACACTAGTTGTGTACAAATCCCTCTGCCCCATATATCCTGGGTCTCCACCTGGGACATCCTCTGAACAGGAGACCATTTCCTGGGAAGATCTGAACTGGCTATATTCCACCTCATTTCTATCCTTCTCCTAGAATGGTAAAGGTGGCCCTAGGTATATAGTTATCCTTACCCTGGGATCCTGAATCATGACTTAACTAATCGTAAAACTGGAAAAGTGGGGAAGGGGCTAAGTAAACATACCCAGAAATTCCATTTTTAGGAATTAATCATATAACTAGTCTGCAAACTCTACAGGACTGCTTCCTGCAGCACTGCTTATAACAGCAACAAAGCAAAGCCACCACACTTCTACTTGCTGTCTCTATAAAGCTGCCTACTCTGAATACCTCATGGAAGGAGATCATATAATATCTGTCCTTTTGGCCTGTCTTATTTTACTTCTAAGGCATTATTGTCTTTTCAAGGTTCATCCATGTTGTGTCATGTGTCAAAAAAACTTTTCTAAAGATGAGTAACACTCCACTTTATATATTCTGTTCATCACATATCTGGTAAACACGTTCTGTTTACCTATTCATGGGTCATGGATTACACCACCTTTTGGCTAATATGATCCTCCCACCCTGTGCAGAGGATCAATCCCAAGGCCTGAAGCATGCTAGGCAAGTGTTCTCACCACTAAGCTATGTTCCCAACCCCACATTCCTTTTTTCTAGGTAAAACTATACATATTTTAATTATAAAGGATTTAAGAAAACTTGAAGACTGTGGATAAACTTAATCCAACCAATAAAACCATAGCCCTTATCTTTTTTTATTTTTGGTGCCTGGGGATAGAACCCTAGAGCATTCTACTTCTGAACTAAACCCCAGCCCTTTATATTTTTCATTCATTCACTTAAATATCTATTTATTTTTGCAGTTCTGGGGATTGAACTCAGGGGCATTATACCTCTGAACTATGACCCCAGCCCTATTTTTTATTCTTTATTTTGAAACAGGATCTCACTAAGTTGCAAAAGGCCTCACTAAGTTACTGAAGCTGCCAACAAACCTGTGATCCTCCTGTCTCTGCCTCCCAAGTACTGTGATTACAAGTGTGTGCCACCACATTCGGCTTTTATTTTTTATTTTGAAACAAGGCCTCAGCCAGGTGTGGTATACACATCAACTTTGGGAGAGAAGGGGTCACAAGTTGGGTAATATATATATATTTTTTTTAGCAGTGAAAGATGGAACCCTGGGTCTCCCCTGTTATATAAGTTCTCTACCACTGTGCAACATCCCCAGCTCTCTGTGACAATTTTTAGGGTGTGGGTGTGTGTGTTAGTTACTAGGGATCAAACGATCAAACTCATAGGAGCCCTACCACTGAGCTACACCCCAGCCCTTTTTATTTTTTATTTTGAAAGAGGGTCTAAGAAGCTGGGCATGGTGGTACACGCTTGTAATCCCAGCATTTGGGAGGCTGAGACCAGAGGATCCGGGTTCGCGGTCAGCCTCAGCTACCTAGTGAGGCACTCCAAAACTTAGTGAGACCCTATTTCCAAATAAAGAATAAAAAATAGGGCTGTGGGTATAGCTCAGAGGTAGAATGACCCTGAGTTCAATCCCCAGTACCGCAAAAAAAAAAAAAGTGGGTCTAAATTGCTTCAAACCTGTGATCCTCCTGTCTTAGCCTCCCAATTACTGGGACTACAAGTGTGCATCACCAAGCCTAGCATCGATTTTTTTTTTTTTTTGGTTTTCACCCAGGGACATTCTACCTCAGAGCTACAACCCCAGCCCTATTTTATTTTTATGTTGAAACAGGGTCTCACTAAATTGCTGAGGATCAGTCTCAGTAATTTAGTCAGACTGTTTAAAAAAAAAAAGCTAGGTGTGGTGGTGCATGCCTGTAATCCCAGTACTTTGGAGGCTGAGACAGGAGTGCAGGTTCAAGGCCAGCCTGTCAATTTAGCATGACTCAGCAACCTAGCAAGGCCTTGTTTCCCCCCCCCCCCCAAAAAAATAATAAGGGCTGGGGGTATAGCTTGGAGGTAAAATGACCCTGGGTTCTATCCACAGTACAAAAAAAAACCTAGCCAGGCATGGTGGTGCATGCTTGTAATCCCAGCATTTGGAATGATGAGACTAGAGGATCTGGGTTATTGGCCAGTCTCAGCTACTTAGTGAGGCCCTCCACAACTTAGTGAGACCCTGTTTCAAAATAAAGAATAAAAAATAGGGCTGGGGGTGGAGCTCTGGAGCTTGGAGATAGAATGCCCCTGGGTCAATCCCCAGTGGGGGGGTGGGAGGGGTAAAGCTGAGAGTGTAGCTGGGAGGTAAAATGCCCCTGGGTTCAATCCCCAGTACAACAAAATAAAATAATTAAATAAATAAAATAGGGCTGAGAATGTAATGCAATAGAATGCCCTGGTTCGACTCCTATTAAAACACACACACACACACACACACACACACACACACACACTCACGAAGACAGTAATAAATAACAATACAAATAAAATAAGGCTGGTGGTATAGCTCTGATGTAGAATGACCCTGAGTTCAATCTCCAGTACCTCAACCAAAAAAAAAAATAAAGCCAGGCAAATCAGCCAGACATGGTGGATCACACATAATCTCGGTAAGGCTGAGACAGGAGGATCACAGGTTTCAGATCAGCCTCGGAAGCCTAGCTAGACCCTGTTTCAAAACAAAAAATATAGCCGGGCGTGGTGGCGCACACTTGTAATCCCAGCATTTGGGAGGCTGAGACTGGAGGATCCAGGTTCGAGGTCAGCCTCATCTACCTAGTGAGGCACTCCGCAACTCAGTGAGACCATGTTTCAAAATAAAGAATAAAAAATAGGGCTGGGGGTATAGCTCGGAGGTAGAATGCCCCTGGGTTCCATCCCCAGTATTAAAAATATATATGTATGTGTGTGTGTGTGTGTGTGTGTGTGTGTGTGTGTGTGTGTTTAAAAGGCTGGGGGAAGCTGGGCATGGTGGCGCACGCTTGTAATCCCAGCATTTGGGAGGCTGAGACTGGAGGATTCGGGTTCGAGGTCAGCCTCAGCTATCTAGTGAGGCATTCCGCAACTTAGTGAGACCCTGTTTCAAAATAAAGAATAAAAAATAGGGCTGGGGGTATAGCTCGGAGGTAGAATGCCCCTGAGTTCAACCCCCAGTATCGCAAAAAAAAAAAAGGCTGGGGGGCCGGGGGAGGGTGTTTAGCTTGGAGATAGAATGCCTCTGGTTTCCATTCCCAGTACCAAAAAAAAATTCACAAACGCCTAACATGAAAATACTTTCTTTTCATAGAAACTATCTGGTCTATCAGGACATGGTGGCACATGCTTGTAATCCCAGTACTTGGGAGCCTGAGACCAGAGGATCCAGGTTCCCAGCCAGTCTCAGCTACTTAGTGAGGCTCTCCACAACTTAGTAAGACCGTGTTTCAAAATAAAGAATAAAAAATAGGGCTGGGGATATATCTCAGAGGTAGAATGCCCCTGAGTCCAATCCCCAGTACCGCAAAAAAAGAACTATGGCTAGGGGGTTGATGGGAAAAACCTAATAGGTGACTGACTTAAAATTCAAAAATAAGGCATAAAGCATTTTTAAGTCTGTAAAGGGTTCTATTCACTTGCTGGTTCTAACTGAAGGATAGACTTTGCATACACCTCTCTCTCTTACAACTAAAAGACAGCAACCAATTGTTGTCTAATTCCTCCCTTCCCCCTTCAACCCAGCTAACATACAAAGGAAAGGACTTTCTCTATTGTGCCCCTGTAATGAATCTTTGTTAACTAAAACCTGACTCAGAAACAGTCCACATTTAATTTTTTTAATTCCGCATATAGAAAGTTGTAAGAGAATGAAAACAATAGCTTTATTATTATACGGGAAGATAAAGCCAATTTTTAAAAATACCGATTATGTTCTATTATGGGTTTGGTCTTTCTTAGGCAGTGAGGGAAAAAAGCCAAATCAGCATCCTTCCCTCAATCTATTGTCCACTGAAAACACTGATCAAAATATAAATTGGGGAAGAAACTGACATTTTTTTCACCTTAAAATATCTATAACCTGACCCACAGCTGTCTGTTAGTCTTTTATTAATCCAAATACTTAACTGCAAAAGCCTAGTCACTGGGTTTGGTTTTGGGTTTTTTTTTTTTTTTTTGGTACTGGGGATTTAACTCAGGGGCATTCTACCTCTGAGCTACGCCCCCAACCCTATTTTTTTACTCTTTTGTGTGTGTGTGTGTGTGTGTGTGTGTGTGTGTGTGTAACTGGGGATTGAACTCAGAGGCATTCTACCTCTGACCTACACCCCCAGCCCTATTTTTATTCTTTATTTTGAAACTGGGTCTCACTAAGTTGCAGAGTGCCTCACTAGGTAGCTAAGGCTGGCCGCGAACCCAGATCCTCCAGTCTCAGCCTCCCAAATGCTGGGATTACAAGCATGCGCCACCACGCCCGGCTTCCTACTCACTGTTAATAGAACATTCATCTTGAAAACACTTTATGTGATGTATTCCCAGTATACACCTCTTAATCCTGTAAAAACAGTTATTAGTTAATGTTGTAATCAGCAAGGGAAAAGAACAGACACTTAAGCTTCAATTTTTTGGTTTGGTTTGGTTTTTGCAGCACTGGGATCAAACCCAGGGCCCTGCACATGTAGGCAAGTGCTCTACCATTGCACTGTTACCCCAGCCCAAGCTTTAGCTTTAATATAGGTATCGCATAGCTTTTCTCATTTTGATTTTTACACCATGCCAGAAGTGAGTACCATTAAATTTTCTTGCAGAGCCATCATTCTGGTAAAACTATCTTTTTATCCCTTTCATTTAAACTATTCAGATTTCATTTTCCATGCCAGTAGCAATCATACATTCTACAAAATATATTCCACCATAGGAAGTAAAAGGCTGGTCCATTTGGCTCCATAGCTAGTTCAGTAAGAACATTCCTCTTAGGTGCAGAAACACAAACAAGAAACCAGAAATAGAAATTACCTGTTTGGGGAGAAGAATGTGGGAACCAGGAATGCCAGAGTTAGGGATAAAAGGGAGATTTTCATCTGTATTCCTTTTAATGTACTAGCCATTCAAATGACAAATTTATTTAAAAATGAAAAGTCGCCTTTAAAATAAGGTGTTTCAGGGACACACGATCTGCTTAGTTTTAAAATAAAACCTGCTTTTATCAGTAGCATGCTTTTGGTGTACAATAGATAAGATATTCCTTTAAATGCAGTCGAGAGCAATGTGCCAACTAAGCCCTCTTTTAATACAGCAACGTTCCTCCAGACTGCCGCTCTCCCAGGCAGTTCACCTCCTCCCTCTGTGCTTTCTGCGATCTGCTCGGCTGATTCCCACATAAAGTGAGCCCTAGCCGCCATTTTAGAAAGTCATTCACACGAGCCGGACCGCAGCACCATCCACTTAAAAACCTCGCAGAACTGCCTAGGACTACTTCCTTGCTCCTCTCCCTATGCCCTCATCTAACCGAGGGGTCAAACTCCCGGCCAGAGACAAGCAAAGTCTTTGGAATCTGCATAATTCGAAATGACACATCGGGCTACATAACACAGGAGCAGAGTGAATGCTGCAATGCACGTGTTTGCACGTCGGTGCATACGAATTTTCCATGCAGAGATCCACAAAGTCCACAAGGAGATTAAAGTGAGCACATCTCAGTGGGGTTTCCAGTCCAATAATCTGCACCTAAATGACTTTTCCACCCCAACACTGACGATTCCGGGCTGGGGGCGGGTAAGGGGTGGAGCAGCGCCGGGAAAGTTCCCATCTGCTTCCCGCTTCAGCCCGCAGTTTCCTCTTAATCCTAGGACACCGAGGCAAATTTTGGCTCCCAACCTCCCCCTCGCCGGTTTCTCAACCACAAGTAGTAAACACCAGGAGTCTGAGAAGCGCGCACCTCCCCCAGACCTGCCGAGGACAGTTTAGCAGGTTATGAATGGCCTCACTAATGCGCGGCTCCTTTTCACACGCGGACACGCGCACACGCGCGCCCCAGCGGCGAAGATTTAATACCTCAGTAACAGCAACCGCCAACACAATCAACGATCCTCCATCTAAAAGGGGCTCAACCGAGCGCAGTGGCGCTCGCCTGTAATCCCAGTACCTGGAAGGCTGAGATAGGAGAATCGCAGGTTGGAGGCAGCCTCAGCAACTTGTCGAGACCCTGTTTCAAAATGAAAATTTTTAAAAAGAAAGTGCTGGAGGTGTAGGTCAAACATAGAACGTCCCTGGGGTTAACCCCCAGTACCACAAAAAATAAATAAGTAAACAAAGTAAAAGACAGTATTTCTACGGCCGCTGTTTCCATTTCCTTATGGAAGCGGCTGCGGAGCGAGCGAGGCAACCTATTTTTCCCATGGTGACTCACTAATAAGAACGCCCTACAATTTCCTTCACTCACTAGATAGTAAGAGGAACTGGGAGTAAACCAAACTTGGAACCTTTGAGGGCCTTGAATATCGGCAGCAACAATAATCTTCGAGGACTATCGCAGATTGGGTATGGTTCTTGTCAACGTGCGCCCCGTCCGAGCACACCGTCATTTTAACTAGTATCTCTTACCGAGGCCTCGGCCAGTTACGACACACAAACGTTTCACAAAGAAAACGAGCGCTAAATGCTACTGAATAAGAAAGACGTTCCAAGAGCAACATTCACTCGTGGGTCGGACAAAATAGGTCCAAAATAGCCTACCCGCCTGAAAGACTTGCATTGTTGCAGCCATCTGAGGAGCGAAATCGGGGGTCGGGGGCAGGACTATTGTACAGGCCGCTCGGCTGCAGGGACAACGCGGCGCGGGAGTGCGCCGCGGAGCCTGCGGGTCAGCTCGGCCGGCGCGGTCCGCCACCGGAGCCCCGGCGGGCGGCGCAGGACCGGAGAGCCCCAACAGGCGCGGCAACTCTTCCGACAGCCGCCTCCGCCCAGCCGCGAAAACCGCGACTCCACTCGCCACCTCCACCGGCCAGCGAGCCTCGGGCGAGAGGTCCCCGCTCGGGGACGTCCCCGCCTTACCTACCCCGACCTGCGCTCCGGCGCAGCCCGCCCTGCCCCGGCCAGACATTGCGAGCGCGAGGAGCGGGAGTTGCCTGGGACGCGGGGCGCGCCGCGGCGGTCGGGGATCAGGGGTTCGGCCGGCCGGGCCGCTCGCAGCCGGGAACGGCGCAAGGACGCGACCCCGCCGGCGAGCCGGGCGACAGCGCCTCCTCCCCGCGGCTGCCTCGGCGGCGTTCAACCCGCTCCGCCGCGGCCCGAGGCCCAACGCCGCGCCGCGCGCGCCGCCCGCACCGGCCCGAGGGTCTGCGCCGGGTCGGCGGCCAGTCCCCCCCGGGAGGGGCCGGCAACGGGCCGGGAGGGCAGCGGCGCCCGAGGAGGGAGCGCGGCCCGCGGCCTCGTGTCACTCACCGTTTGAAATGCTCGATGATCTTCTCCTCCCGCACGTTCTCCGGTAAGTTGCCCACCCAGAGGTGCCTGGTTTCCCGGACCATGCTGGGCGGCGTGCCGGCGGCCGCGGTGGCTGGCTCTCCCTCGCCGGCTTCGTACGAGGCCGTCAGCGCCGGGAGGCGGGCGCCGGGGCGGCGGCGGCGGCGGCTGCGGCGGTGGCGTCGGCAGCGGCGGCGGCTCCTCCGGCTCCCCCCGGTGCAGAGACCATCCCTCTCCCCCAGGTTCTGACTCTCGGGCCTCGCAGCTCCGCTCTGCCGCCACCACACACCCGAAGCCGACCCTCGCGCTCCGGCGGCGCATGCGCGCGGGCGGCGGCGGGCGGGGGGAGCGGGAGGAGGGGCGAGCGGGACCCGGGCCGCAGCGACTACGACGAAGCTGGCGCTGTGGCGGCCGGACGCTTCCCACCGGCGCGCGCGGCCCGCCTCCCGCCGCCTGGCCGCCGCCCCCTCGGCGCGGGCGCGCGCGCGTCCGTCCGCCCGCCCGCCGCGGCCCAGACGCAGAGCGCCTCCCAGCCGGCGCGCAGGCGCGCGAGGCCGGGCGAGGGAGGGAGGAACGCAGCGCCGGGAAGCCCGCTCGCGCGCTGGGCCCCCGTGCGCAGGCGCGCAGCCGTGCGGAGCCCTCGGGCGCTCTGGCTCAACCCGGTGCCCGGCTCCGGGCGGCCTCTAGCGCCAGTGGACCACCCTAGCGCCAGCCTGCGCAAAGCAAAGAGAAAGGGAGTTGGTTTGGACAGGATTACGACTCTAGGCGGCTGCTTGGACCCCTTTCTGGGAAGCCAGAACCTCCTCTGCGACCAGCCCTGGGCCCTTTTCGGGCACTTGGATCCCCGCCTGCTTGGGAAAGTGGTCAGAACAAGGCCGCCCTTCTCACCGCCCAGCTGAGCAGTGACGGCTTCAGAAACCCATCCCTCCCAGAAGTCATTGGCTTGTAACATTAAGCCACTCTATTATTTAGGTCCTTGCGAAACCTTGTGCAATACATCCTTGCTGCTGTTACGGTATGCAAAGAATAGAACTGAAAGGCGACAGTTAGGAGGTTAGTATTGTTCTCATAGGAAGTTTACCATCATTTAGTATCTTATTTAAGCAGAGGGAAAGGATAAGACATCCTGCCTTTTGTAAGAGAACTAAGAGCTTTTGAAACCTGCGGTGGAACATTTATTAAAAGGCCAGCTTGCCAGGCGTGGTGAGACACACAAGTAATCCCAGTACTTGAAACACAGAGAGAGAAGGATTGCGGGTTCAAGGCCAGCCTCAACAACTCAGTAAAACCCTGTTTCAAAAATAAAAAGGAAGAAGCCGGGCGTGGTGGCGCACGCTTGTAATCCCAGCATTCGGGAGGCTGAAACCAGAGGATCCGGGTTCGCGGCCAGCCTCAGCTACCTAGTGAGGCACTCCACAACTTAGTGAGACTCGGTTTCAAAAATAAAAAGAATAAAAAATAGGGCTGGGGGTATAGCTCGGAGGTAGAATGCCCCTGAGTTCAATCTCTAGTACCGCAAAAAAAAAATAAAAAATAAAAAGGGAGCCGGGCGTGGTGGCGCACGCTTGTAATCCCAGCATTCGGGAGGCTGAGACCGGAGGATCCGGGTTCGCGGCCAGCCTCAGCTACCTAGTGAGGCACTCCACAACTTAATGAGACTCGGTTTCAAAATAAAGAATAAAAAATAGGGCTGGGGGTATAGCTCGGAGGTAGAATGCCTCTGAGTTCAATCCCCAGTACCGCAAAAAAAATAAAATAAAATAAAAAGGGGCCGGGCGTGGTGGCGCTCGCTTGGAATCTCAGCATTCGGAAGGCTGAGACCGGAGGATCCGGGTTCGAGGCCAGCCTCAGCTACCTAGTGAGGCACTCGACAACTTAGCAAGACCCGGTTTCAAAATAAAGAATAAAAAATAGGGCTGGGGGTGTAGCTCGGAGGTAGAATGCCCCTGAGTTCAATCCCCAGTACCGCAAAAATAAATAAATAATAAAAAGGGAAGCTGGGCATGGTGATGCACACCTGTAATCCCAGTACTTGGAAGGCTGAGATAGGAGTATCACAGGGCAGCCTCAGCAGGTACTGAGACTCATCAACCTAATGAGACCCTGTTTCAAAGTAAAAAAAAAAAATTGGGCTGGGGTTTACCTTGGAGGTAGAATGCACCTGGCTTGAATCCCCAGTACTACAATAAAATTATTATTATATATATATATATTTTTGCAGTACTGGGGATGGAACCTGGGGGCATTTTACCTCCGAGGTACAGCCCCAGCCCTATTTTTTTGTTCTTTATTTTGAAACAGGGTGTCACTAAGTTACAGAGGGCCTCACTAAGCAGCTGAGGCTGGCCTTGAACCTGGATCCTCCAGTGTCAGCCTCCCAAATGCTGGGATTACAAGCAAGAGCCACCATTCCCGGCCTCATTATATTATTATTATTATTATTATTATTATTATTATTATTATTATTATTATTAAAAAGGGAGCCAGGCATGGTGGCCCAAGCTTGTAATCCCAGTACCTGGGAGACTGAGACAGGAGGATCGAAATTTCACAACCAGTCTTAACAACTTAGGCCCTCTGCAACGTAGTGAGACCCTGTTTCAAAATAAAATTAAAAAAAAAAAAAAAAAAAGGGCTGGGGAGCCGGGCATGGTGGGGCAGCATTTGGGAGGCTGAGACCCCAGAGGATCCGGGTTCACAGCCAGCCTCAGGTACCTAGTGAGGCACTCCACAACTTAGTGAGACACTGTTTCAAAATAAAGAATAAAAAATAGGGCTAGGGGTGTAGCTCCAAGGTAGAATGCCCCTGAGTTCAATCCCTAGTACTGCAAAAAATAAATAAATAAAAATAAAAATAGGGCTGGGGATGTAGCTCAGGTGGAATGCCCCTGGGTTCAATCCCAAGTACCACAAAAAGTAAAATAAAATTAATGAAAAGAGCTGGAGGTGTAGCTATGAGATAGAATGCCCCCGGGTTCCATCCCCAATACCAAAGTAAATAAATAAAAGGCCAGCACACTACCTATGAACTATAGGATATACTCATGAACTATGATATTTTGTAAGTGACTGCAGTTGGTAAATTTGAATTGATATACATGTTTTTTATAAAGCATCCACAGTTTGAGGCACATTTTAAAATACATAGTTAAGCCGGGCGTGGTGGCGCACGCTTGTAATCCCAGCATTCGGGAGGCTGAGACCGGAGGATCCGGGTTCGTGGCCAGCCTCAGCTACCTAGTGAGGCACTCCGCAACTTAGTGAGACTCGGTTTCAAAATAAAGAATAAAAAATAGGGCTGGGGGTATAGCTCGGAGGTAGAATGCCCCTGAGTTCAATCCCCAGTAC
>PVLC010019123.1:0-11283 GCA_004027655.1 Graphiurus murinus | reverse complement strand
AAATAAAAAAAAAATAATAAAATAAAATAAAATACATAGTTAAGCCGGGTGTGGTGGTGCACACTTGTAATCCTAGCATTTGGGAGGCTGAGACTGGAGGATCCAGGTTTGTGGCCAGCCTCAGCTACCTAGTGAGGCACTCCACAACTTAGACCGTTTCAAAATAAAGAATAAGCCGGGCGTGGTGGCGCACGCTTGTAATCCCAGCATTCGGGAGGCTGAGACCGGAGGATCTGGGTTCGTGGCCAGCCTCAGCTACCTAGTGAGGCACTCCACAACTTAGTGAGACCCGGTTTCAAAAATAAAGTAAAAAAAAATAGGGCTGGGGGTATAGCTCGGAGGTAGAATGCCCCTGAGTTCAATCCCCAGTACCGAAAAAAAAAAAAAATAAATAAAGAATAAGAGCTGGGCATGGTGGTGCGCGCTTGTAATCCTAGCATTTGGGAGACTGAGACCAGAGGATTCAGGTGCGCGGCCAGCCTCAGCTACCTAGTGAGGCATTCCACAACTTAGTGAGCCCTGTTTCAAAATAAAGAATAAAAAATAGGGCTGGGGGTATAGCTCAGAGGTAGAATGTCCCTGAGTTCAATCCCCAGTACTGAAAAAAAAAAAAATAGCCTTCAGTAGCTGGGCATGGTGGTACATGTTTGTAATCCCAGTACTTGGGAGGCTGAGACAGGTGGTTCGCAGGTTCTTGGCCAGTCTCCACAACTTAGTGAGACCTTGTTTCAAAATTAAGAATAAAATAGAAGCTGGGGGTATAACTCGGAGATAGAATGCCCCTGGGTTCCATCCCCAGTACCAAAAAAAAAAAGCCTTTAGTTAGCCAAGTGCACATGCCGCCTGTAATCCCAGTGTTTGGGAGGCTGAAACAGGAGGTTTGCAGATTTGAGGACAGCCTCAGCAAGTAGTGAGACGTGTCAACCTAGCAAGACCCTGTTTAAAAAATAAAATAGGAGCCAGGCTGTGGTGGCACACACTTGTAATCCCAGTATTTGGGAGGCTGAGACCGAGGATCCGGGTTCACAGCCAGCCTCAGCTACTTAGTGAGCCTCTCTGGAACTTAGTGAGACCCTGTTTCAAAATAAAGAATAAAAAATAGGACTGGGGGTGTAACTTGGAGGTAGAATGTCCCTGGGTTCAATCCCCAGTACCACAAAATAAAATAAGATAGGGCTGGAGTGTAGCTCAGAGATAGAATGCCCCTGGGTTCAATCCTCAGTACCACCAAAAAATAAAAATAAATTAAAAATAGCCTTCAGTTAACATCATTCTTAGGAAAATTTCAAAGGCTGAAAAAAATAAGTAAAAGCCTTTTAGAAACAAAACCATTAGAAGAGCTGGGCATGGTGGCACAGGCTTGTAATCCCAGCATTTGGGAGGCTGAGAACAGAGGATCCGGGTTCGAGGCCAGCCTCAGCAACCCAGTGAGGCCCTGTTTCAAAATAAAAAATAAAAAATAGGGTTGGGGTAATAGCTCGAAGATAGACTGCCCCTGAGTTCAATCTCTAGTACCACACACACACACAAAAAAAAAAAAAAAAATAGAAGAAAGAATGGTTACAGTCATAATTAAATGCAGCATTTTGCAACTATACAGCAATAAAAGAATAAAATAGCCGGGCGTGGTGGCGAACACTTGTAATCCCAGCATTCGGGAGGCTGAGACCAGAGGATCCGGGTTCGCGGCCAGCCTCAGCTACCTAGTGAGGCACTCTGCAACTTAGTGAGACCCGGTTTCAAAATAAAGAATAAAAAATAGGGCTGGGGGTATAGCTCGGAGGTAGAATGTCCCTGAGTTCAATCCCCAGTACCGCAAAAAAAAAAAAAAAGAATAAAATAAGAACCAATTAAGATTTATTTATACTACTTTCTTTCCCATGTGGTACTGGGGATTAAACACAGGGGCCTTCTATTACACCCACAGCCCTTTTACATTTTTTTGTTTTGAAACGGGGTCTTGTTAGGTTGTTGTTGAGAGTCTAAATTGCAAAAGCTCTCTTTTTTTTTTGCAGTACTGTGGACTGAACTCAGGGACATTCTACCTCTGAGCTACACCCCCAGCCCTATTTTTTATTTTGAAACAGGGCTCACTAAGTTGCAGAATGCCTCACTAAGTTGCAGAATGCCTCCTGTCTCAGCCTTCCAAATGCTGGGATTACAAGCATGCGGCACCATGTCCAGCTGCAAAAGCTCTTAAAAACAACAAAACTGCCCTTTGCACCGATACAAACAAGGTGTTTGATTCTCTCAGTGCTTCTCATTTTTGCTGGCAATGCATCAGAAATCACTAGGAAAGCTTTTCTCCATTTCTAGCCTTGTTACGAATATTTACAAGAGCAGAATTTCTTCATAAGCATGTAATGTTGTACATTTCAATAAAATGAGGGAAGTGGGAGGACAGATAGAAAGACAACCCACTCTACACTCTATTATTCTCTATGATTTTTATCTTAATAATTAATAATTGTTGCTCATTGAAAAAGATCAAAAAAGAGGTTGTGATTTATCTGTGGTAATGGATAATGAAGTGAATTTCCTCATTTGAATATTAAAGAGAATTCAGAAAGGTGACATGAAAGCAGAGCCATTTGCAAAGGGGAATTAAAATAGATTTGTTTTTAATCAAGTCTTATTTTCACACTGTGAGGAGCTGCTGTATTTAGCATGCTAGACATGCTCAAAGAGTTCAGTCATGCGTAATGGAAGCTCAAATGGGGAAAGCAACTGATCCTCAAGCTCTGCTAACCTAGTCACCAAAGCAGATAAATTAATACTGACATTTAAGTGGTAAGACAGAGTAGTTACTAAATATTTAGCAATAATTTGGCTACAAATTGGGTCCTAAGCTACTAATATTAAGCTGTTTCATGAGAAAACATGCACTTAAAATAAAACCATTTCTTCTAAAAGGTACTGTAAAGAGCCGGGCGTGGTGGTGCACGCTTGTAATCCCAGCATTTGAGAGGCTGAGACCAGAGGATCCGGGTTCGCCGCCAGCCTCAGCTACCTAGTGAGGCACTCCACAGCTTAGTGAGACCCTGTTTCAAAATAAAGAATAAAAAATGGGGCTGGGGGTATAGCTCGGAGATAGAATGCCCCTGAGTTCAACCCCCAGTACCACAAAAAAAAAAAAAAAAAGGTACTGTAAAAAAATATACTAGCTGTAAAATGACCAAAGCTCCAACCAAGTGAGAACCTGACAACACTAACAAAACTCCCATTATTAGAATTGGAGTATTTCTCCCCAAAATAAAAACAACACAACTACATTATCATCAAAGGGTATTTGATATCTTGGTATTTCTGAGGGTCAAATAGTGAAAGAAGGATCAGTCTATTACAATACAAGACTTGCCATATAGCAAGTGAACTCTGGGGGAGTTATCTATACATAAATTATGAGAACACCAATAAGTTGCATAAATTTAACTAGTACCTCCTCCTGTTTTTGTTTTGTTTTGTTTTGTTGGTGCTGGGGATTGAACCCAGAGGCATTCTACCTCCAGGTATACCCCCATCCCTATTTTATTTTTTTTAGTTGCAGAGGGCCTCACTAAATTGCTGAGACTGGCTGTGAACCTGTGATTCTTCTATCTCAGCCTCCCAAGTACAGAAATTAGAGGCATATACTACCATTCCCAGCTTAGATTATTCTTTCAACAAACTAATCCTTCATAATATACTTTACTGCTCAGACCTCTAAGAAGGTAAACAATTTATTCCTTGTTGGTTTTGGTTTTCCAGAAATTAATAGATGATTTTTCAGAAAATCCCTTCCTAAGTTTCTACCATTCTCTATCCCAAGAAAGTTGCTGTGAGTAACTTTTTGCCCTCTATGAGAAAATACTGAGCCAGGCGTGGTGGTACAGGCTTGTAATCCCAGCATTTGGGAGTCTGAGACCGGAGGATCCGGGTTCAAGGCCAGCCTCAGCTACTTAGTGAGGCACTCCACAATTTAGTGAGACCCTGTTTCAAAATAAAGAATTAAAAAAAAAAATAGGGCTGGAGGTATAGCTGGGAGGTAGAATGCCCCTGGGTTCGACCCCCAGTACTGAAAAAAAAAAAAAGAGAAAATACTGTAAAAGTACTTAGCATTCAGAAGTATAAATATAGTTTACTAATATTTGTGGAATTGAATGGAAAATAGACTAGAAGGATATAAGCAAATGTTAATCATAGTTAATGGCTTATGTAGTAAAATATGAATTAAAAAATTTTACCAGCCGGGCGTGGTGGCGCACGCTTGTAATCCCAGCATTTGGGAGGCTGAGACTGGAGGATCCGGGTTCGCGGCCAGCCTCAGCTACCTAGTGAGGCACTCTGCAACTTAGTGAGACTCAGTATCAAAATAAAGAATAAAAAAAAAAATAGGGCTGGGGGTATAGCTCGGGGGTAGAATTCCCCTGGGTTCAATCCCCAGTACTGCAAAAAAAAAAAAAAAAAAAATTTTACCACACATGGTGGCACACACCTGTAATCCCAGTACTTGGGAAGTTGAGACAGGATGATTGCAAGTTTAGCCTGGGCCAACTTATCCAGACTCTGTTTCAAATAAAAAATAAAATAGGGTTGGGGGTATAGTTCAGAAGTAGAGCACTCCTGAGCTGGGCATGGTGGTACACTCTTGTAATCCCAGTTCTTGGGAGGCAATTTAGTGAGACCCTGTTTCAAAACAAAGAATAAAAAATAGGGCTGGGGTTGTAGCTTGGAGGTAGAATGCCCCTGGGTTCAATCCCCAGTACCGAAAAAACAGAAGAGGAGGAGGAGGAGGAGGAGGAGGAGGAGGAGCAGCAGCAGCAGGATCACTCCTAGGTTCAATCCCCAGTACCAAAAAAGAAAAAAATAATAATAAGATTTCATGGTAGCCGAGTGTGGTGGCGTACACTTGTAATCCCAGCATTTGGGAGGCTGAGACCGGAGGATCTGGGTTTGCGGCCAGCCTCAGCTGCTTAGTTAGGTCCTCCACAACTTAGTGAGACCCCGTTTCAAAATAAAGAATAAAAAATAGGGCTGAGGATGTAGCTTGGAGGTAGAATGCCCCTGGGTTCTACCAAAAAAAAAAAAAAAAGGATATGTCACTAAATTTTGGAGGGCCTCACAAGTTGCTGAGGCTGACCATGAACCACGACGAACCTGCGATCCTCCTGTCTCAGCTTCCCAAGTACTGGGATTACCAGCGTGCACCACCACGCCCGGCTAAAAAAAGGGGTTTTAAGCCAGGATGCTTTTGCCCTTCATAGTTCTCAACTTGAAATATTTTGTTTACCTTAAGATCAGTTTCGAGGTATCCTAATTATAACATGGCACATAGAACGTTGATACTAGCCGGGCGTGGTGGTGCACGCTTGTAATCCCAGGATTTGGGAGGCTGAGACCCGAGGATCCGGGTTCGCGGCCAGCCTCAGCTACTTAGTGAGGCATTCTGCAACTTAGTGAGACCCTGTTTCAAAACAAAGAATAAAAAATAGGGCTGGGGATATAGCTTGGAGGTAGAATGCCCCTGAGTCAATCCCCAGTACTGCAAAAAAAAAAAGAACGTTGATACTATATTTTTGTGTGTGGGGATTGAACCCAGGGGCATTCTAAACCCCCAGTGACCCCCCTTTTTTTTTGTTTTGAAACAGGATCTCGCTAGGTTACTGAGATTGGTGCTGAGGCTGTCTTCCAACCTGTGATCTTCCAGGGGCATTCTACCTCTGAGCTATACCCCAGCCCTATTTTATTTAATTTGATTTATTTATTAATTTACTTATTTTGCGGTACTGGGGATTGAACCCAGGGGCATTTTATCTCGGAGCTACACCCCCAGTCCTATTTTTTATTCTTTATTTTTGAAACAGGATCTAAGTTCGGAAGACCCTCACTAAGTAGCTGAGGCTGGCCACAACCAGAATCCTCTGGTCTCAGCCTCCCAAATACTGGGATTACAAGCGTGCACCACCATGCCCGGCTATTTTTTATTTTTGAAACGGGATCTTTTTAGGTTGATGAGACTCACTCCCTACTTGCTGAAGGCTTCCTCGAACCTGCAATCCTCCTGTCTCAGCCTCCCAAGTACTAGGGTTACATTCAGCTAGACAGGTTTTATATACTAAGAGTTCCTGTGAGAACTGCGCACCACCTCCCAGTTCCCACCAGGAAGACAACTCTGCCTTGGCCAGGCAATACCGAACAGCTCCGCCCAGAGCGTTGCCCTGGATTGACCTCCAATCTCTGCGGCCACGGGCGAACTCACACCTCTGCTGGGTTCGCACCCGCCCACCATCTGCATGGCCAAAGTGCGGCTGGTGACCTTCGATGGCCAGACTGCAACTGCCAGGACGCTCTCTTCACGAACGCGCTCCCCTTCTCAAACCTTGCATCCAGGAGACCTTGAAATAGAAAATAATCCAAGGACACATTACCCCACCGGGGAAAGGAACACAGTTCACTTGGAAGACAGGAAGCTACGGGTTTCCACTCCCTGCTAGGACTTTTGCTGCATTTCAAAACACGAGGCTGGATGGATTACACGCCGTGAGGGTTTGGGGGTTTTTTTTGGGGGGGGGGGCGAGGGGTTGTGTTTTTAAGAACGCACAACACTGGTAGTAATTCCACTGTATTCCTAAAGGAAAAGCGAGGGCACCTTTAAGTGGACGGGGTCACTGGGGGTTAAGCCACTGCCAAGGGCGCGGGAGGGCTCAGTCTGCGTCCGCCCGGACCCCCAGCCAGCTGCTGCCCGGGCACCCCAACCAAAGGACGTCCTTGTTTTGTTTTGGTGACTAGGACTCCGTGCAGCGCCTGATGCAAGCCGGCCGGGCGCCACCCTGTCCTGCGGCCACGGCTGTTTCCCACGTTTAGAGAAGGCTCCACCACACTCCAGCCACCGAATCCGGTCGGGAGCCTTCCCAAACATGGCGCTGACAGGTGTGGGAGGGCAGCCGCGAGACAGCCCACGGCACTGAGCGGAGGCTAACCGCCAGGACACCGGGGTACACAACCAGTAACCCCGCTAGGAGCTATCGTGCCCGCGAGTGGGAGCTGAAGAAACAAAGGGCGGGGAACTGCCGAGCCGCTCAGACGCGCTCTACATCTAAAACGCTACCGCAACAGCGCGGCGGAGGGGGGGGCGGTGCGCAGGCGCGTGACGGAGCGCTCCCGGGCTGCCCCTCCCGCCACAGGCTAGGGAAGTTGCCCCAACGCGCTTGCGCCATGACGAAATGTTGGGGGTGGGGGAAACCTGTTCCCTTCTTTGTGAGAGAGAACGGCCCCCACAGGCGAGCGCGCGCGCACGTACCACTCTCACAGTCACCCTCGAGCGCGCGCCGCGCTTCCTCCCGGCCCCTTGCGCATGCGCGGGGGACGGGGCGGCCGGAGAGGAGGAGGCGGTGGCGGCGACGCCTGAGGCTTTTTGCTGAGTTTCCCTGCGAAGTTTCTGGAAAGACGGAGCCAAAGGGAAGCTGGGGGATGGGAAGCGAGCGTTTGCGAGAAGAGAGCGAAAAATCCTAAGCACGACGCCACCGATACCCTGCTTCCAGCCGGCGAGTCACGGCCAAAGCCGACCCTCTCGCCGGGGGGCCGCAGCAGCCGCGCCTCTGTGCCCGGCCCCCCGAGACCCCTCCACGGGGACGGCGGCTGCCCGGGGAGCGAGCCGAGGCGCCCGGGAGCTGCCTGCGCGCGGCCCTGTGGGGCGGCCCAGTGCGCCAGGAGTCGGGCCCCGGGTCCCCGAAGTCCCCCACGTGGGGTCCCCGTCCCCTTCTCCCGGCTTCGACTGGGTGACGGGGCCGGCGCCGCGAGTGTGGACAGGCTGGGAGAGGGGTGCCGGCGCGGGCGGGACGAGCGGGCTGCGGCGGCGGGGACGGTGCCCGCGTGTCGCCCCCGCGGCCGGCCCAGCCAGCTGCCATTTTGTGGCGCGGCCGCCATTTCGCGCGGGGCGGGGCGGAGCGGCGGGCGCGGCCCCTTTGTTCCCGGCTCGGTCGCGAGGCGCGGCGCCCGCGGCGTGTGAACCTGGAGGCCGGCCGGCCCCGCCGGCGTCTGCGCCCGAGCCCTGTGGAGCGGCCGCCCCGCCCCGCCTGCAGGAAGCGCGGCGTTCTGCCGGGGCGTGCGCGGGCGCGGCTCGGGAAGCGGGGGCTGGGACCTGGGACTGGCGCCGGTGGGGCCGAGCTTTTGCACGCGCTCTGCAAATGGGAGTTCAGGTGCACAGCGTGGCCGCAGCGGTTCGCGAGCTGCCGCGAGACCTAAGGTGCCGAGCCCCGTGTAACCGGGAGGTTGCCCTCTTTAAAAAAAAAAAAATTACAAGGCGGTGTCTCTGGCGTGCAGTTAGGCGGAGGGGAGCTGAGAGCTTGCATTTCATTGGCTGGCCTTGGAGCACGCACTGCGCAACTATTTTCAGATAAGGTTTCATGGCTCATTATTTATATCTGCTCCATAAGCTGGAACAATGGATTGGAATGTCTTATTTCTGCCGGTTGAGACCATCTTGGTTTGACTTCTTTTTAAAATTCCTTACGAGTGTGCAAATAAACTGACTCAATAAAATCTATTTTGTGCCTCTCCGCGTCATTTCAAATCCTGAAAGAGCTGTTTTTCTGATTTCAGGGAGAAATATTTCAGTGTGAGTCTTGGGTGTTTTTAATGTTAACGTCGAGGCCCCAGGCAATAAAGCCAGGAAGTTCAAAAGTAATGTTTCTAAATTTGTCTTCCACCCTTGCTTTTTGTGCAAGGTTTGTTGTTAATAGTTTAACTGTGTTTCTATAGCCTGAGTTCATAAAAGAGCCCTTCCTGTCTCAAGTTTACGGGTATCACAATTACAGTAGGCTTTTCGGCTTTTTTCTTGCTATGTATAATTATAGGGTTTGGTTATATATTTCAGCTGAAAAGGTCAGAAAACGAGCCGGGCGTGGTGGCGCACGCTTGTAATCCCAGCATTTGGGAGGATGAGACTGGAGGATCCGGGTTCTCGGCCAGCCTCAGCTATATAGTGAGGCACTCCTCAATTTAGTGAGACCCTGTTTCAAAATAAAGAATAAAAAATAGAGCTGGGGGTGTAGCTCGGAGGAAGAATGCCCCTGAATTCAATCCCCAGTACTGCAAAAAAAAAAAAAAAAAAAAAAAAAAATTAAAGAATAAAAAATAGGGCTGGGGGTATAGCTCGAAGGTAGAATGCCCTTGAGTTCAATCCCCAGTACCGAAAAAAAAAGTCAAAAACATTGTTGAGGGAACCAGTCAGAATTTGATGGCTTCCAGATGAAAGAAATAACTGAGGAGAGGCTTATAGGTTCCAGATTTTTAGTTCCATCGTGAGTAGGAGAATTGCGTAGCTCTAAATTTTTATACTGTATTTTAAGAACCTGTCAAGCTTTTGACAGGTATTGGTATTTTTAGAAGTGCTTATGAAACATGTAAAACATTGTTTTAATGTTTTCTTTTTTTCCTGCATGTCCAAAATGAAATGGTATTAAACTGTTCATTTTATTGGCAAATCAGAACATGTTATCCTAATAAGGCAGGCAAAATATGCTCCTAATAAGCTGGGAGTGAAAATTCAGCAAATGATTGCCCCGTGCTTCTTTGTACAACTAGAAGGACCTGTTTAAATAGTTCTAATTCCTATGGGGTTATTTTATTATTTATAAAACACATACATGCCATACCTTTAACCACTAACATTTAACACCAAAAAAAAACCCAAACACTCTTTTGGTACAAAATTGGTGCCAGTTGGTGATTTTGTGAAAGAGTAGGTAGTATTTGCACTGTTCATATCTCCCTTATGAGCAATAGTATATGTTTGCAAAACAAATAGTAAAACCAAACCAAAATCTCAAAATAACCATTTCCCCCATCCTAATATTGGCCTCAAAACATTTTCCAGCTTCCTAAGCCAAACTGCCGGAACACTGCTGAACAGGTGAACTTTGTGCAGAGAGCCATGTTGAAATAAGATTCTGAATTGCCACAATCTCGTGATCAGTCCCAGCCATGAAAAGGCCTTTGTATATGTAGTGCTAAATCTCATTTGAGTTTGTCCAGCTAGACAAGACTAGTGAATTCCAGAATAGCCAATTCATTGTTCCCTTAGTTTTTCTTTCTAAAGCTGAGGTATCTGAATTAATGTGTACCCTGTTTGTGTTCCTAAAGGAGGGTAGGTAATTTTTTATTATACACAGTTCCTTGAGACAGCCAGCGCAGAATAAAAATGGTGTGTGCTAGAGTCCCTTTGGCTCTTGCCTTTGTGTTTGTTTATTTGGGGGCATTTGATAAAATTTGTTTGCTTTTCTGAACATGGGTAGAAACACTAAGTTTCTCTATTCATTGTTGAGGAAAAGATAGCCTTTCATGCCAAATTCTGACGTAGGAGGGAATTTTTTTTTTTTTTTTCCTGTGTGGTACTGGGAATGAAACCCAGTGGCATTCTACCTCTGAGCTACACACCCAGTCCTATTTTATTGTTTATTTTGAAACAGTCTACCAGGTGTGGTGGCGCACGCTTGTAATCCCAACATTTGGGAGGCTGAGACCTGAGGATCCGGGTTCATGGCCAGCCTCAGCTACCTAGTGAGGCACTCCACAATTTAGTGAGACCTTATTTCAAAATAAAGAATAAAAAATAGGGCTGGGGGTATAGCTTGAAGGTAGAATGCCCCTGAATTCAATCTCCCGTACCGCAAAAGAAGAAAAAAAAAGAAAAAGAAACAGAGTCTCACTAACTTGCTGTGGCCTCCGGTACATGGGGTTGGTCATAAACCTGCAATCTTCCTATCTCAGCCTCCCAAGTACTGGGTTACAAGCATGTGCCACCTCACCTGGGAATTTAAAGCAAATAATAACCTTTTCCTGGTAAAGATAAATGAGCTCTATTAGAAATTTTAGTAATATGGGAAATCCTTCAAAATGTTTTTGGCAGCAGTTAGCACTCCTACATATGCTAATAGTTTTCTTTTTCCCCTTTGAGGAAAAACATTCAGATAGTGGGTTGTAAAATGCTTCCCTGCACTTAAGAAGTATTAAAACTCAAGGAATAAACAGTTTGCTTTGCAACATAAGGAACAGAAAAAAAGAAACATACCAATAAAGATAAATACTCCTGGGACATCCAACACTTGTTGATCAATTCCATCCTGACAACGGTGCAGATTATATGAAATTTGTAGATTTTATTATTATTATTATTATTATTATTATTATTATTATTATTGTGGTACTAGAGATTGAACCCAGGGGCATTTTACCTCTGAGCTACCCTCCAGCCCTACTTTTTTTTTTTTTTTGAGGTACTGACATCGAACTCAGGGGCATTCT
>PVLC010019122.1:16101-31204 GCA_004027655.1 Graphiurus murinus | reverse complement strand
TATCCTATCCTGCCTGTTACTGCTCCAATCAAAACCTGCCCCACAGGGCTATAGAATCTGTATAATGACGCCATTCAGGGCTCAGACTAGGAGACTTCTCACTGGGTCTCACCTGTGAATAAGGAAACCTGCTTTATCCTCGTCCAGTCTGTTTCTTGTTCTCCATGGACCAAGCCTCCTGCAACAGCTGGGCCCAAGACGTTATCCACACAAGTCTCCTACTTTAATTGGTGGATTGGAGGAAGCCATCCCTCGTCCAGGTCATCATGCGGTGATTGAGAAGTAGTCGCTTTTAGTTTGCTGGCAAATGTCTGAATGGCCCCTTTGTTGTTGTAGTTTTTATACTGGGGGTAAAACCCAGGGGTGTTCTACCTTCAAGCTACACCCCCAGCCCATTTTTTGTTGTTGTTTTAAAACAAGGTCTCACTAGATTGTTAAGTTGCTGAGGCTGGTCTTGAACCTTAGGTTCTCTTGTCTCAGCCTCCCAAGTTCTGAAATTACAGGCCTGTGCCCCCACACTTGGCTTTGAAGGAAGGTGGAGGAGCCCAGGTGGCCAGGTGGAAGGGGTTCATTGTAGTTTCTATCTCTGTCCACGAGGTGGAGCCATTCAGGTAGGGTGCAGTATGCAATGTGTCCAATGTGATTGAACTCTGAATCTGGTCTGAGAAGGTTAAACCTTTGTATATATTTAAAAATGTATGCTAAAGCCGGTGCAGTGGTACACAACTATAATCCCGGTACTTGGGAGCTGAGGCAGGAGGATAGCAGGTTTGAGGCCATGGTGTGATTGATAACTTAGCAAGACCCTGTTTCAAAATAAAATAGGACTGGGGGTGTAGCTCAGAAGTAGAATGGCCCTATGTTCAATCTCCAATATCACAATATAAAGTAAAATATAAAAAGGGGGACTGTGGACCCAGCACAATGGTAGAGTGCTTGCCTACTGTGTGCAGACCCCTGGGCTCGATCCTCCAGACCTTCCGTACGACCCAAATAGAAGCAGAGGGAACGTAGAATTAGAAGCACTGGCTACAAATGAAAACCTATCCTGAGCAAATCATGAAGACATGGGAATCTGAACAGGCCTTTCATTGGTGTGAAGATTTGAATCTGTCATCAAAAAGTTCCCAACAAAGAAAAGTCCAACATCAGATGTCTTCCGTAGTGAATTCTATCAAACATTTAGTGAGTTTGTGCTGAGATACTTCTCACACTCTTCCAGAAATTTAGAGAAGAAACACCATCGCCAAACATATTTCTGAAGCTATCATTCCGAGAACAAAGCCAGGCAAAGGCGCCACAAGTAAAGGAAACTACAGACCTATATCCCTGGTGGACAGAGATGCAAATGTATCCATCAAATGCTAGAAAACCAAATTTAACAGCATATTAAGTAGGTCATATAACATAGGAAAATCTATTAATGCAATGCACCATGTTAAGAGAAGGAAGAGCCGGGCAAGGTGATGTAGGCATGTAATCCTAGTACTGAGGAGGCTGAGACAGGAGGACCACAGCCTCAGCAACTTAGTGAGGCCCTGTTTCAAAATTACCAAAAAAAAAAAAAAAAAAAAAAATATATATATATATATATATATATATATGTGTGTGTGTGTGTGTCTGTGTGTGTGTATACATATATATATACACACACACATATATATATTTTTATATATATATACATATATATATATATATATATATATATATACACACACACACATGACCAGGGTGTAGCTGAGATGCATAGTGCTCCTGGGCTCAATCCTCAGTCCCCCCACCCCCCAAAAAAGGGAAGGGAGGGAGGGAGGGAGGGAGGGAGGTGGGAAGAGAAAGAATAAAAGATTAAAAAAAATCATAATTTTTTCAATAGATACAGAAAAACATTTGACAAAATTCAGCACTTCTTCAAGATTAAAAACTCTCAACAAACTAGGAGTAGAAGGAAATTATATCAAGATAAAGAAGACCACATGTGAAAGAAAGCCCTACCACTAACATCCTACTCAATGGCGGAAAGCAAAAGGTTTTCCTCTGTATTTCTCTCCATCTAGTAAAAACGAAAGCATGCCAACTCCTGCCGCTTTCTACCCAATAAGATACTAGAAATCTTAGCAATCCAGTGCAAATAAGCTGGAAAAAGAAATAAAAGTCATCCTACGTGGAAAGGAAGAATGGAAATTGTCTCTGCACCTGATATTATTTTACACATAGGAAACCCTAAAGATTCAATGAAAATACTGTTAGAGCTAATAAGTGAATTTGGTCAAGTTGGTACAATATCACCATATGAAACTCTTTTGTGTTTCTGTTAGAACTAATAAATGAATTTGGTCAGGTGGGTACCATATCACCATGTGAAACTCTTTTGTGTTTCTATACACTTGTAAGAAACTACTTGAAAAGAAAGTTAGAAAAACAATCCCATTTACCATAGCACCGAAAAGAACAAAATGCCTAAGAATATATATTTTTCTTTTTTTGTGGCACTGGGGATGAACTCAGGGGCATTCTACCTCCGAGGTATGCCCCCACCCCTATTTTATTTTTTTTTTGGAAACAGGGTCTCACTAGGTTAATGAGTCTGCTTACTGAGGCTGTCCTCAAACCTGCTATCTTCCTGTCTCAGCATTCCAAGTACTGGGATTACAAGCGTGTGCCACCACGCCCGGCTATAAGAATAAATTCAGGAGCGAGGACTTGTATGCTGTAAACTCTAAAGTTTTGATGAAAGAAATTCAAATGGACTGAAACAAATGAAAAGAAGTAAAGTGGTTTTGGAATGGAAGAATTCACTTTCTCAATATGCTCACACTACTCCAGGTGACCTGCAGATTTAATACAATTTCAATCAAAATACCAATGGCATTTGCTATAGAACTAGAAAAGCAGTTCTAAAATGCATCTGGAACCACAAAAAAATTACAAATAGTCAAACCTCAAATAAGAGTTGCTAAGATGTTTAGAACAAATTCTCAAACTTCTCTAAGAACTTTTAGACTCAGAGATAAACAATTTGGACAAGTATCATATCACTTATTATTTGTTTCACAGATAACACACAGATTGTTTTACCTAAAGGGTTAAAAAGGCTATCCACTTATGCATACACATTCTGAAATAGCAATGTATAAGAATATATATAACTTATGTACATATATTTATAAGGTTCAGAATGTATATGAACACACAGACATTCTGAAGTAGTATTATATTGTTCTGGATTCTGGGATACTTTGTAGGGTGTTAGAAGTGGTAGGACTGTTCAAAACCACATCCTGAGCTTAGCAAGGTGATGTGCACATGTAAACCTAGTACTTGGGAGACTGAGACAGGAGAATCGGAGGTTCAAGGCCAGCTTCAGCAACTTAGGAGACTCTTAGCAACCTAGTGAGACCCTGTTTCAAAACAACAACAACCACAAATTTTAAAAGGTCTGGGAGTATAGTTAGGAGATAGAATGCCCCTGAGTTCAATCCCCTGTAAAACACACACACACACACACACACACACACACACACACACACACACTCACTCCTGGTTTTCCTCTTTCCAGGACAAGATAGGCTCGCCCTTCTCTGCCTTCTTGAGGCCTGTTCTGCGGTTGGTTTCAGTCTTTTAATGTGTCCTACCCCTTACCATCAGAAGTCTCAAGAATCAGAGTGCAATTTGTTCCACTCTCTTTCCCGTACCACAGCAGTCCAGATCCCCGACGGCACCTCATACCACAGCAGTGCACGTCCCCGATGGCACCTTCTCTGCCTGCGGATTCCAGAGCAAGGGAGCGGCACCACAGAATCCCCAGCAACCCTCGGTGCTGTGCCCTGAGCTGCTCTCTATGAGGCAGGAATTGGTTTCTTTCAGGGCTGGGCGTCAAATCCAGAGCCTCGCGTGCTGGGCAGGTGTTCTACCACCGAGCTGCAGCCCCGGCCATAATAAGCTGATTCCTTTGCCTACTGGAGGACTATCAGCTTCCACGTGAGTTGACCGCAGCCCTGGCCACCACCTCGGTTAAAATCTGGTGAGAATCTTGGGACAGAGGACACAGATACCCACCGGCGGAGTCCTGACTTACAGAGACTATTCCATAATAAACGTTTGTTGTATTAAGCCGCTGAGTTGTGGAGCAGTTTGCAAAACAGCAATGAAACCTTTATACCTATCAAAAGTAAATCAATAAATAGAGAGGTGCATTGTGGTTAGGAGAGGATTAAATGTCAACAATAAGGAGCTAGTCTGTTAAAGTTTCCAAAGTATTATGGTAATATCATTAATTCTTCCAGAACTTTTCCCATAGGAAATATATCAAGTGTTAATTTACTTGGAAATCTGAAGTGGAAACTGGTTGAATATCATTATAAAAGTCTTTTCTAAAAGGAGCTAAAATTATATTTCTGCATGTGTGCTAAGGAATAGACAATGAATTTTCCTTTTCATTGGTTGTTTAAAAATTGTATATTAAGCCGGGTATGGTGGTGCATGCTTGTAATCCCAGTACTTGGGAGACTGAATCAGGAGGATCACAGGTTTGCAGCCAGCCTCAGTAATTTAGTGAGGCCCTCTTCAACTTAATGAGGTCCCATTTCAAAATTAAAAAAAAATAGGTAATTTCATATCAAAACTTCACACTCCAATATATCATGTACAACTTAGACTCTGAGGAAAGAACTCCTACAACAGATAAAACAGAACAGGGAGATGAAAGGTGAGCTCAGAGGTAGAATGCCCCCGAGTTCAATCCCCAATACTAAAAGGAAAAAATCATATATTAATTTGTAACTTTCCTTCTTTTATTTCACCCCAATTCTCCTTGCATTGTTCTTAATATTTGTGTGCATAGTCGACCTCTCAGAACCCTCTGATGGTTTCATTATGCATCAGATATAAAATTATAAATTCATGGCTCACCTATCTTACTCTGCATGTCCTCTTTCCCAAATTGCTGACATGGAGAGATGTGTCTATGTACAGCAAGGAATTTCCAGAAATCTTACCCAGGCACCCGGGTAGAGATACTGTCTTCACAGTGCTTTACCATTATTCTCACCCAAATTAGGTGAAAATGAAACAAAAACCAAATGAAGAGTTTGGATTCAAATAAACAGTTCAGGAGAAAAAAAGGTAATTTCATAGCAAAACTTCATACTCCAATATTGATTTATTTAATTTTCTACCTTGTGTGATATTCAAAACCTCAAGCCTTTTGGCTGTTTGTTTTAGGACCTCTATGGAGACTTCTGTGGTGACTATTTCCTGTTGTGCATTAAGTCAACTGACCTAATTTTGTTAGAGGTGGAAACTTTTTTTGTTTTCAGTTTAGACAGTTTTACTTGAGTGTATCTTGGTGTGGTTCTCTTCAGATTTATTCTAGTTGAAGTTCTTCAGATTCTCTAATGTGTATATCTGTTTCTTTCCTCAGACTTGGGAAGTTTTGGACATTATTCCTTCATATACATATAAACTCTGTGCCCCCTTTTCTCTCTCTCCTTTCTTTTTGGGAATCTCAGAATATCTGAATGTCTGATTGGTAGTACCTTTTGTTTTTCTTTTCTCTCCTCTGATGCAAGGATTTAAAATATTCTTTTTCAAGTTGCCAGATTCTTTCTTCTGTTTCTTCAACTCTGCAGTTGAATCTTCCTTAAAGAACATTTTGATTCAGTTATTGTATTTCTCATTTTAAGGTTCTGGGTTTTTTTTTTTTTTGTAGTTTCTATATCTTTATTGATAAAACCCTTTTGTCCATGCATCATTTTCCTGTTTCCCTTTAGTTATCAATTAGATGATTGGGCATCTTTATGACATTTAAGAAAGAATGTTTGTCAAGCTGCTCATAGGATTGGTTAATGGAGTGTCATTTTATTTCTTTGGGACAGATTTCTCTGTCATTGTATCCTTGTAATTGTTATTATTTTGCTGGGATTTGGGCATTTGAACAAACAATCATCTCTCCTAGTTTCTTCACTCACACTCCATCTAAGGAAGCCCTCACCAATCAGCCCAGACTGAGGTTCTGGAATCTCTCAAACCTTTTCCTATTTAATATCAAAGTACGCTGCCTAGTAGAAAACATGTCTTATTACTCCTTGAGACACTCAATATGACCTTTAGTATCTGCCTGTGTATTGCAATTCTGCTTTCCTTGTTGAGTGGCTTCCAAGTCTGGTGCCAGGTCCATCAGCATTCCAAGTAAGACAGGAGAGAAACCAGTCCCAGGCATTTCCCAGACACGGCAGAACATCGGATTCATGGCACACTCTCTTGTTTCCACTGAGAGGAAGGAGCCCTTGAGTGGGTTCTCTCCTGGTTGCTCTGCAGTACAATGAGTGGGAGAGGTACACTGATGGGCATGCCAAAGGTCACAAGCTTTTATGCCCTTTTCTTTTCAATTTCTTCTTGGCCTTACAGTGGACCGATGCTATAACTTCTTAGTCTCTAAACTTCTCACGAAGCTATTCTGGTCTGTGCAGTGCTAATGCAATGTCTTGGGGGGGGGGGGTCTTCTAGCCTCCTAGTCTTCCATCTTGCTGATAACACCCCTTTCTTTTGTATTTATCTCTTGTCTTATCATTACCACTTTCTGACTCTTGTATTTTTACCTTCTTGCATACAATTTTTCCTTTACTACTCTTGTTTTGTGGTCATCGTCTGGTCTCTTATGTACTTCTTCATATTCAGCAGTAACATTGCTTATATTTTACTCTATTTTTTGTACATCCCAACTATTAACTTGGCAACGTTTAATATCAAAATATGCTACCTAGTAGAAAACATGTCTTATTATTCCTTGAGACACTCACTATGACCGTTAATATCATTAATTTCTAAAATCAGGTAGCTTGGCATGATAGCACATGCCTGTGATCCCATACTTGGGTTGCTGAAACAGGAGAATAGCAGGTTCAAGGCCAACCTCAGCAATTTATCAAGACCCTGCTTCAAAACAAAGAAATAAAATAGGGCTGAGGATGTAGCTCAGAGGTAGAATGTTCTTGGGTTCAGTCCTCAATACTACATCCACACAAAAACCAAGGGTTACTTATCATTTACTATTTGAATTATTTAAGTTTAAAATCATTCAGTGTGTGTATATATGTAGTCTCCCTCCTCCTCCTCCTCCTCCTCCTCCTCCTCCTCCTCCTCCTCCTCCTTCTTCTTCTTCTTCTTCTTCTTCTTCTTCTCCTTCTCCTTCTCCTCTTTCTTCTTATATTTTATAGTATCAAGATCAAAATATTTCTGAATTCTGATCTGCTTTGCTGTAAAAGTATTATTTGTCCAGCTGGATAATCACTTGAATTCATTTAGCATATCAAGATAAATTCTCCATATGTGAATTCTCAGGAAGGGCTTATTTTTCATATATACAGTAGTGGCTCCATAACAAGTATCTTTTGTGACGGATGATAACTGTGCAGGTGCTCGGCGTTGTTCTCCGCATTGTATAAAAGGCAAAATGTCCTTCATGCCTCATACGGACAACTGAAGATCCTATTTGGTCAACTTGTCTAGTTAGTTCATGCTTGTGCGGCTTAGAGCAAACATCTGCTTGAAGAGAACCCTTTACCGCATATGATTTTTAATATAGTCATTTGGGATTCTTAATAGTCACAATCATGCTTCAGAACTGTAGGTTAAACTCCAGTGCTATTCTGGTCAGCATCTTTGCAGCTATGATCTAAAGACTTGACCATGTGACTTAGAGGAAAGATTTATTTTCTTACAGTTTATTTATTTATTTATTTATTTATTTATTTATTTATTTTCTTACTGTTTTGAGTTCAGTCCACATGAGGCCGGGGACCGAGGGTCTCAGGTCATGGCGGTGGGAGGCCTGCAGAGGGAGAGCTCATGGGCTGTGCTCCTCTCACCATGGAGACTGGAAGCGAGAGAGCTAGCAGGGGGAGGAGGAACCATGGATCATTCCCAAGGCTGCAGGGACCCACCTCCTGCCACGCCCTATGGCCTGGGTCACTACATATTACAAATGTTTGACCCCTGGCGAGGATTGCAACCCTCACCACTCAATCACATCAGCTCAAACATGAGTAGATGAGCTTTCCGGGGACATTCGTATCTATCACAAATACCATAGAAGCATTGCTTTAATTTCCTCATTAGACAATTGAACGCTCACTCACTCTATTGCTCTTTCTAATGCAACCCTCCATTTTCACTTGCTGCATGATGTTTCTTTAAGTCGAGTGCAGGAACCACCTGAAATGTTGGGAATAATTTGCACATTCCCCATCTCGCCCTTAACATATTGAGAAGAAAGGGGGTTTGTGTGGCAAGAATATGCATGATGAGAAAATTTTCAGGTCATTCTTATATCAGAAAGATGCTAAGAGCTTCAAGTCAATTCAAATAGCATCATGGCAGTATTTTTAAATTTTTCACAATATCACGTTAAATAATATTTTAAGTTAATTTATCTTAATTAATGAGTATTCTAGCGGGGGCAGTCCCCTTAAATTTGAACCCTCATGCAAGTGTCTCATGTGAGACCATGTTTCAAATAAAAAAATTTTAAAAAGGCTGGGAGTGTAACTCGGAGAATATCCCTGGGCTCAATCCCCAGCACCACACACACACACACACACACACACACACACACACAAAGAGATATCCTATGTGTGAATAAAATGGACACCAATGTAAGTGAGTTACATCAATAATTCATGGAGAAAACCTTCAACTAGGAGTGTGTGGGTGTGGTCACATAATAGACACAATACATTCAGACAAAGCACTTCCTTTGGGTGATTTTGCCTCAAAGAACTTGGACTTTGTCCTCACCCACAACTCCGTGCCCCACTTCCCATCCGCAATGGACAGACACGTGGTGTATACTGACTTAAACTTACCCAGGGGTTCTGGCCCTCAGAGTTCATCACCTCTGTCTCTTCCAGAAGGTAAGGGGCTTTCCTTCTCCCTAACGGTATTTGCAAAGCCGTAGTTGGATTTTCCTCTGAAATGCATGGTTTTAAAGCTTTCTGTAAAGATGAGCTGTGTTTCTATATCAATGCTGAATAGTTGTAATATAGCTCACCTGTAGATAGTAACAGCTTTGGAGGAAAAAAACCACCTATACGTTTATTTTTCAACATAGTAAGCATGCAATGTGAACATGTCTTCTCTTACTGAGCCTGAGATTGAAAACGGTGAAGCGTCAATAGATTATTTAGCAGACACCTTGCAAACTTGCTGTAGAAGCAAAGGGCCTTATTCCAACTCCCTCTGCAGAAGTCAGCAGTAGGATTCAGTGGCAGTGGAGCAGCATTGACAGCATTCCTTTCAGAACACCAAGTGCAGGCTTGGTGATTGGCAGTCTCTTCCCTCTAAAGGGAGGGGGAAGTGTGAGGAGGAGGTTGTCCTCAAGATCACGGATTTGGAAATAGTTACAACCTAATCGTTTCTAACTTGAAAAGAATGATGGTTTAAATGTTGTCAAGCCACAAGACCTGGAGCACAGCAGGTCTTAACCTATTAGCATTTTTTTTTTAATTGGCACTCTTCTGTGTCTTAGAAGAGGAGTTAGTAATCTTAGTGAAAGAAATAGGGAAGGCTAAAGTGAGGTACTATATATGGGTAACAAGACCTGGGCATGGAGAAGAGACTAGAAACCGAGGCAGAAACGAGGTAGGAAATTGTCGTTCTCTAGTACAGCATTCTGAACACTAAGTGCATTTATTGACATTGAGACTATGACAATTGTTTTCTGATTTGATATCATTCCATATTGCAGAAAGCATGTGTTGCATAAAATTTTAGGGCTGCTTGTTATAGCTTTAAAACTATTAAATTATCAAGGTTATAAGTCAGAAAGAAAATAGAAAATCATAGGGTCATCAAACCAAGTTTTTCTGTAACCTTAGGGGCAAGGGGAAATTGGAGAATTTTGATAAGTGCAGAGAGGATTTAGTTGAGCCAATTGTTTTTTCGACTGGAAAAAGCTGGTCTGTTTTCCCATATGTGGCCCTAGCAAAAGGCGGGAGAGGGGTGAGGTTGAAAGGGGTGTCGCAAAATGAATATAGAGAAAGACAGAGAAGTTTCCCCCAAACACTACTATCTATGATCCCAAATCAGTGGGTCTAGGAAATTTTTCTACTCTGACTACAATTATTATCCTATAAAACATCACCCTGAAAGTAAATCTGAAGGGGGGGAGGTGCAGTAGAATGAATTCAAAGCAAAGCATGTGAGTACAGAGCACTGATCTGGGAGTGGAGTGACTGAAACCACCAGTGGACTCTGGCTAAAGTGCTCCAGCTGTGGTAAGTGCTTGCACAGCGATTAGATCAAGGCTTCAGCCAAACCAGAGAGAGGCAGGTGGGGTGGGCGAGGAATGACTTGCTTTGTTTGTGGCTAAGTGGCCAGAGGTTTGGTCTGTTAGAAAAAGAAAGAGAAAGAAAGAGAGAGAGAGGGGGGGGGGAGGGAGGGAGGAAGGAAGGAAGGAAGGAAGGAAGGAAGGAAGGAAGAAAGATAGAAAGAAAGAAAGAAAGAAAGAAAGAAAGAAAGAAAGAAAGAAAGAAAGAAAGAAAGAAAGAAAGAAAAACCGGGTATGGTGGCGCATGCTTGTAATCCCAGCATTCGGGAGGCTGAGACCGGAGGATCCGGGTTTGAGGCCAGCCTCAGCTACCTAGTGAGGCACTCCGCAACTTAGTGAAACTCAGTTTCAAAATAAAGAATAAAAAATAGGGCTGGGGGTGTAGCTTGGAGGTAGAATGCCCCTAAGTTCAATCCTCAGTACTGCCCCCCCCAAAAAAAAAAAAAGAAAGAAAAATGTTTAAAATGTTTGCAAAAATGCCCCCAGAGTTTGTTCATCCATTAATTCATTAATCTATTCATTCCAAAATAAACACCTCCTACATGCCAAGCATGCCTAAATGCGGAGGATTGCAGCAGGAAACAAAATGGAGAAATACATTTTTTTTCCTTCGTAGACTTTATGATACCATGGAGGTGCGCAACCAATAAAATAAAAGTAAAAATACCTACGTATGTGTAAAGGGCTGGATGGTGTCAAGGGCTGGTGAGAAAAGTGGGATTGGGGATTTCCCTTTTGGGGAGGATCACAGCCGAGAGCGCAGTCTTGCGCTCCATGTTACACTTGGAGATTTCTGATCCCATAGCTGTTTCTGAATTTTGTACTAAGGTATTTCTAAACTCCGTCGCTACCCGCGAACTTTAAGCTCTGTCGCTCACTGCGAACTTTAAACTTTGTCGCTCACCTGCGAACTTTAGGCTCCTTCACTTACCTTGAACTTTAAGGTGCACTGGCTCTGTTCCTTTCTTCGTTCCAGGTTTCGGCACCACTTATGGTCCGCCACGCTGGACCCCTGCCCGCAAGGACCCGAAGAGAGACGACAATCACACGTAGCTGGTGCAAGCTTCTTTATTGCACCATTTCTCTTTCTCTCTCTCACTCTCATTCCCTCCCCTCCCTGCTGGAGGGCTCTGCTATCAAACCATGCAGTAGGAGGAGGTGGGGCCAGAGGGGAACAACTTGGGGCCAATCAGGGCTTGAGTCACGAGGTGCCCACATGCAGCTCTACAGCTCTTCTATGTGAGCACTCTCTGGTCATGGGCTCTGATGTGCTGGTGCATGCGCTCTGACCTGGCACAGCCCCCCCTCAAGAGTGTTACCGTCTGATAGATATTCGGCAGTCAGCTACTCCTGGCACTCTGCCAGGCGCCATTTTGGGGCAAGGTCTCTCCGGGCCCTCCGGGCTAAGACCCCAACACTTTGCCTTCGAAATCTGCCTAGAATCTGACCACTGTTCACCATGTCCCCAGCTTCAACACTGGTCCACGCCACCCTCACCTGCCGCGTGGATCACAGGAACAGGCCTTACCACATTAGCTCACCTCTGCTCTCGAATTATTCACAGCCTCTCCTCAACACAGGAGCCAGATCATTCTGGCTCCTGTGTTGAGGGAGGGACAACCAGGTCCCTCCCTCCTCTATCCAAAATCCTGCAAAGACTCAGTTTTGCTCACAGTGAGAATGAAAGCCCTACCAATGACCCTCACTCCCCTGCCTGCTCTGGTTCCCCGCTGTGGTTCCTGTTTACCCTCCTTTCCTCTGCTCCAGTCATGTCACCGAATCAGTGCTTCAGTTGCTATTCCTTGAACACCCCAGACTCACTTCCTTCCACCTTCTGGGCCTTTTGTTGTCCTGGCTGATACTGCAGCCAGGAGCTGGACTTTCTGGAATATCTGTGTGGCTAACTCCCTCTCCTCCTTCAAGCCACTGCTTGAATGTTGCTGCTTCGGTGAGATCCCCGCTGAACTTGAATTCAGTCTTCCAGTCCTTCTCCTGTTCCCATCACTTAGACCCTCTGATCCTTCTCTTCTGATTTCCTGCAAGCTGCTTCTCTATCACGTGCACGTACTATTTGATTACATTGTGTGTATCATTTGTCTCACCCAATTGCATATAAGTCCCAGGAGGGGAGCCATTTTATTTGTTATTACGTCCCACGCGTCTAGAATAGTATTTAGCAACACTGGGTGCTCAGGACTGGTTATCTGAGCTAATCCCTGATGGTGGACAGGAGCAAGGGGACCACAAATTCTTGAGAAGTAGGCCAATAATTGTCCAGTTGACTATTGTCATTAGTAACGGATGTCACCATGGCCTTTCTGCTTGCTTAGAATTTGAGAAAAGAATGTATTATGTATCAGGCTAACTACTGAATACATAAATGAGGACTGAGAATTGACTATTAAGCAAAGGAAGAAGTTCTCACACGGGAACATCATATCCCACAAGTAAATTCCCTTCATTCTCCTTCACCTTTCATCAGAAAAGTATGCTAGAAGACTGGTGTTGTCCTTAAGTGGAATCCTTGAATATTCATAGAGATGGGGTGTTTCTTAAAAATAGGAGAGCTGGTGTCCTGCGTACGTGTTTGATGTGCCATGCTTTTGTAATAGAGAAGAAATGGGAAAAAAGGAATTCTTAACAAAGAGGAGTAAACTTACATAATACCCCCATGGGTGGGCACTAGGTGTTCATGTATGATACTAGTTAACAGACAGTTTATTAAAGGCTCAGTTGTAATCTAGACACTGTGAGTATCATACATTGAGCAGGGAGAATACATGAGTTTAACTCTAAATAAAATACTTGATATTTTAATTTGTTGAATACTGATTGAGTTAAGGAGATCCTGTTTCTAAATTCTATAACTATATAGCTGGAGAACTTATCTACGGCTTTGTCTATAGAGCATCTCAGCAGAGTCATGGTCTGCATTAATCAGTAGAGATTTTTTTTTTTAATTTCTACCCTATTCTCTCCAGTTTCTTTCTGTCCTTCTCTGCTCAATATTAATTTATTACTATAATATTAGTGTTAAATTAGGCAAAAGATAAAATCCACTTTGGTTACCCTCCCAATTTGTATTTGAACTCAGCAAGTCCAACAGTTAATTCATGACTCTTTTTTTTGGTTGTTTTTATTTTTTCCCCCTCTTTTTTTGATGATCTTTCGCTGAGAAGAGAATGTGTGTTTGCTATGTTTGCGTGTTTATTTTTCTTTCACAGGGCTTGAAAAAGTCCCTTTCAGCTCTCCAGCAGTCTCCTTCTCTCACTTCCCCCACTTGTTTCTCCCTCTTCCTTTGGATATCGGAGAACACCAACTCTACATGCCAGATGTCTAAAAACTTGAATTCAGTGTTGACAACAATAAAGCTAACGATTCAAGTTGCCATCAGACGAGCCTCAAGTCTTCTAGAATGAAAAGGAGGCATGAGTGCTGGGAGGATAGAAAATCATGGACTCAGATGTGAAACGGCAGCATTTAATGGGACAGTAAAGAAGTAAAACGTGACACGAAGTCATAGCCGATTGCAGGCTGGTCAGGATATGAGGTGTCTTGTAGTTGTCTCTCGGGGTTCACACAGACGAGAAGTTCGTTCAAAGATACATTTCTCCACCTAAGATTTAAAACATAGTTTAATTAATAAACAAATGTGTGTGTGTATGGATAGATATAAAAACATATGTACACATACATGTTTACAAATATACATATACACATATAACATATACATTGATGTGTATGAGTATATGTGAATTTTTAATGTCCTGCCAACTTTTAAAACAAAAATAAGAGATTTTCATAAGTGGGGTGCGATTCAGATGGAAACACACCAAGTGTTGTATGCATGTATGCTTCTGTTACTCTGAACCTCATTATGATATATAGTTATAATACACATACAGAGCTATAAACTCCTTAAGTTTTATAAACCCCTTAAATTTTGCAAAGCACATACAGAGCTATAAACTCCTTAAAGCTACTTTAAGGAAATTAATAAAATTTTAATGACTGTCAGAATAATACCATAGTGCACACAGCTACACAAACATTTTGAAGTACTAGACACTTCTCTTTGCTTTATCCATTGTTCTATCTGTATATCTTTATTTTCTGATCAGGATGCTTTCAAGGTCTATCCTGTAGGTAATGTCCTTACCTTTCCCTGGGTTTTGTTTGGTCTCACTGGGAATTGGAAGTGTTGTCAATGTTGTAAGAATCAAAGGCATATTCATCTGGAAAATAAAGGCAAGAGCCGTGCTTACTTAATAACCAACTATCTATAACTAGATTATGTCAGAAAACATAAACATGTTAGATTCAATCTTTCCAATAATTTTTCAAGGGAAGCAATCATTCCCTCATGTTATACATCCAGACATATTATCCTAAAAAAAAAACCTGTGGTGTACATACACACTAGAAAATTATGAAGCCACTGGATGAAGTGTATTCAATTGGTAAAAGATAGAGGCAGAATTCAAATACCCTTTGACAAACTTCCTATGACATCCACAAGGGACCATTAGCACAACCTTCCAGGGAAATCTTTTATGGTCTCTGCAACACATTGGTCGTTATTTTTTTTTTTTTTTTTTTTTTTTTTTGCGGTACTGGGGATTGAACTCAGGGGCATTCTACCTCCGAGCTACACCTCCAGCCCTATTTTTTATTCTTTATTTTGAAACCGGGTCTCACTAAGTTGCGGAGTGCCTCACTAGGTAGCTGAGGCTGGCCGCGAACCCGGATCCTCCGGTCTCAGCCTCCCGAATGCTGGGA
>PVLC010019122.1:0-16001 GCA_004027655.1 Graphiurus murinus | reverse complement strand
TCGTTATTTTGGAACATAAGTTGTCAAGATTTTTCTATAGCCTTTCAGAATGTGATTCAGTTTCCTTCTTAAAGTCCATAGAAGTAGTATGAAATGGAAAGTCTTGGCATAACAGCAATGTCAACAACAAGAAAAACTTGGAGGAAGTCCAGCGTGGTTTGTATTTCCAGTTGAAGGGGAATTTTTTCACATTATATCACAAAGATTCTAAGTGTTAAAATCTCTAGTAGCTGGAATGTGGTCCAGTGAGGTAGCTCCATGAAGATATATCATGGTGTACAAAGTAAATCGGCATCAAAGTAAAACCATCTACTGTTTGGTCTTTGAAGGCAGAAAACGATTTTGGAAAATTTAGCAGTTCAGAGCATTTTAGACATGGTTATCACGCTCAGTAGCTTTCTAGCATTGTTAATGCTCACCTACCTTTTTCATAGAAATTGTAGACCACGACGGGGGCTGGCTGAATGTTGGACACAAGGTTGCTTTGTTCAACAGAAAATGTGAAACTGCGCGCTGCACCAGAAACCTGTAAAGACACAAATTACGCATCCATCGTAGCAGCGCTAAAAAAAGAAAATCACTGAGAAAATGATCTCTGGGAGTACATGATCTCCCAAATTAAAGGTATCTAAACAATGAGTTAGCTAACATTAAAGTGTGTAAAAGTGTAAGTTCCTTTGCTTATATTGAGGTGCAAGGAATTTTGTTGAAAATGTTAGAGGAACAGAGATATCGATGTGAGTGGTAGTGATTTGTATATAAAAAGGATGCAACAGTTTGGAGTTTTCCTCAAAAAAAAATATTATCAGAACGAATACATAATACAGAAATGGCACTTCTAAGTATGTATCTAAAGGAAACTAGATTATCTTGAAGAGACACATGGACTGATGTGGTCATTGCACTATTGTTTACAATTGCCAAGATATGGAAATAACTTGAATGTCTATCAACAGGTGAATGGATTAAAAAAAAAAAACTGTGGTGTACATACACACCAGAAAATTATGAAGCCTTAGAAAAGGAAGATAATTCTTCAATTTATGACAATGTTGAGAGAGGAAATCATGGTAAATGAACTAAACCATACAAAATATGATTACATGATTTCATGTAGTAATGTAATACAAAGAGTTAAATTACTAGGTGCAGTGAGTAGAATGGTAGTCACTATGGGAGAAGAAGTGGGGAGATGGTCAAGGCCACGAAGTTTCAATTGTGGATAATAAATAAGTTATAAAGATCTAATGTAGAGTCTGAGGTTTATCGTCAGTAATATTCTACAGTATACTTGAAATTTGCTAAAAGAATAGATCTTAATGCTTTAGTTATACATAAGATGTAATTATATGAAGAGATGAGTATGTTAAGTAGATTAATTATAATAATCAGTCAACTGCTTGTGTGTATCAAAACATCACACTGTACCTTAAATACATACAATTTCAGTAAATTTTTTAAAAATCTCAGCCTTCACTGGCATTTAAGTCAAACTACCAAAGAAAATATATCTACTTTTAAAGCAGACTGTGTTAGACAGTGTGAGGAATGAAAAATGGGGAGATGATGTTTCTGAAGTTAAGAACTACCTGGTTAGGCAATTGAGGCACAGAGGAAGTAAGTTTAGAGATAGGAGGAAGGTGATTGGTGGGACAGAACACTGATCATCTTCAGTATCCCATGTTTTTTTAAAGTCTATCATGTCTGTCTCAAAGAAACATAGCCATCCAATTACCTTTCAGAATATTAAAAAGAAAACCCTTGGAAAGAATATTGCTGAACTTACATTTTCCAAGTAGAAGAGAACATGGTCACTCTTTACTTCACTCTTCTTCACTCGGCTGCTGTTCTCAAGCTTTGAAGAAAGTGCAGGGAAGATGGAGAGTAGACGTTAGAACACAACAGAGTACCACTCCAGAATGGAGAGCTCATGTTTTTTATTTTGTTAGGTTCTATTTCTTAGCTGTTTTCATGCATAGTAACCAAATAAAGAGATAGCTTGTGAATCATGGGAAATAGTGACTGTGAATTGCTACAAATTAAAATATTACCCATACAATTATATTAGAGCAAAAACATAAATGCGAAGTCTGAAGAAGTATGTTTAAAGGAAGAACTCCATAGTTTTGTTTGCTAAGTAGCTGTTTATTTTACCTACACACACTGTCATTTCCTCTCTGCATTCTGACTGTTTACCTCCTGAATGGATGGCATGGATGGAGTAAATCCTGAGAGCATCTTTATGTCCACAAGGACCACGTTGGAGTCATTGCGAGTCCCAGTATATCTTAAATTCAAAAACAACAACACTAGTTTAGACATCAACTCAGAAAAGTGACTTATCTCATAGGGAGGGTGGCAGGTGGATGGACATCAACTGGTTAGAAGACTGGAGAACAGGCATATGATGAAAATAGCCATCTTCTCACATCTGAGAAGAGGTGTAATGAGAGTGGCAATACAGGAGATGACACAGACCAGCATAAGATGGAGCAGACAACAAATTTCTAGGTCAAAAGTCTCCCCACTCTGCTCTTAAGCTCACCAGAGACTCCTAGTCAGAACTTGTAAACAGAGCCCATGAATTTGTATTATATAGATTTATATTAGCCTCAAGTTGGCACAACATATAGAGAAGATCTTTGCTTAAAAGGCAGTATGAGTTAGGCATGGCGACCAGGCATTCTAGTACTTGGGAGGCTGAGACATGAGGATTGCAGGTTCAGTGCCAGTCTCAGCAACCTAGGGTCTTGTTTTGAAATAAAAAATTAAAAAAAAAAATGACTGGGGGATGTTGTTTGGAGGTAGAAAGCTCCTAGGCTCCATCTCTACAACCAATAAATAAAAAAATACATAAACAAACAAATAAATAAATATAATAGAAAATAAGATTCAAAGAAGGCAACATGTTGGCAGAATGTAGAGTAGATACATCTCTAAGAAACCTTTTAGGTCCTGTTTCTGCCTCTGGTTAGCATTACTGGAACACGGAGTTAAGAGTGCCACAATGTATTTAGTACTTAGCTCTGGTATTGGAGAGCTTTTCATTTAGAAATCCTAAGAAAAATATCTTAAACTAATTGTACTCAGTGTTCCTCTATGCATTAACTTAGGCTAAAACCTTTTGGCATTTGTAAATAATTTAATTCAAAATGACTATTTAGTTTTTGTATCCTAAAAGTAAAAAATATAAAATTTTGCTTTTTGTAGGTATAAACATTTTGGGACTTTCTATTATAGGACCATCTGTACTTGTCTTGAGGAGGAAATATAGTATCTCCATTATTCCAAACTGGCAGAATTTTTATACAACAAAAGAAAAGTGTAATGATTTGGATTAGAATGTCCCCCTAACCCTCATGGAAATAAGGTAGCAATGCTGAAAGTGGGGCTTGGTTGCTGAGAAAGGGTCCCTGGGGGTGTGCCTTTGGGGATTATATATGGTTCCCTCCTTCCCTTGCTCTCTTCTCTGCTTCTGGTCTCCATGTGAGAGCAGAGCCCTTGCACTCTCCCTCTCTCTGCTTCCCACCACCATGCCTTAGCTCTGTGGACCTTGCCTGACATAGACTGAACCTCTAAATGTCTAAAAACTGTGAGTAAATAAACCTTCCTTCCTCTAAGTTGTGTGGCCAGTTGTTTTGGATTATGGCAGTGAGAATGTTGGCTGAGGTAGAAACTGGTACAATAGGAGTGGGGTCACTACTGTATATAAGTCTATGTGGATTGTGAATCTTTGACACTGGTTTGTGAGAGGAAGTTGGAAGGACCAGAATGTGGCTAGAAAGGAGCATGGTAGAGACTCTGCTTAGGAGATTTCAGAAGGCAAAGAGGACTCCATAGGAAAACAGAGTAGTGACCACACATGTTACATTCTGGCAAAGAACTTATCAGCATTTAGTCTATGTACTGACACTTTGTGTGAGGCTGAATTTAAAGATGATGTCCCAATTAAGTAGGCAGAGGAACTATAAAAACAGCAAACTGCAATGTGGATATTGATGTACATGTTCAGCAAACTGTACACCCAATTTCAGGAGGGGAAAGTAACACAAAGTGCCTTCATAGAGTTGCAGTTTTGCTAGAAAGTCATGTGTGAAACTGGAGCCCAGAGAAATGATGTTGTGGAAAAAAGCAAGATGGGTGAAAGGAAGGAGGAAGCAGCAGCCATGACAGAGGTGGGACCAGTGGCAGTCTGAGTGGAGTGGGCACTTTGGCAACCTGGATAGAGGTAGGTTCAGAGACTGTGATTCAAAAGGGCCCAGCAGCAGCAGCCAAGAGGGTGCGACTACCTTTTCTGCAGGTATTCAATCTTGGTGCTCATGCATGGCAAAAGCTTTCAAATTATGCTTGTATAATCTTAGCTAAAGATGAATGTGATGTCTATACAGATAGTTAGGAAGTGACCATGATATAGAAGTATCACCACCAACCTATGTACTCATCATAGTTGCTATCATTTACATTTTATATAATTTATATTTTGCTATTTCACTCCAGATTTAAATAATTATTCTTGATATAGTACCATCTCTCTAACCTGAGAGCTGGTATCAAAATATAACACTTACTTGAGGGTCACTGTGAGGTCAAAATTACTCTGGAATATATCTGAAGAGTTATTCCTTACTATTTCCAAAGAAAGTGAAAATCCAGATGCATTCTTAGGCAGAGGCACATTATACTTGAGGGTAGCCTAGAAATGATAGAAAATCATGAAAATCATGAGAAAACTCATTCTGTAGCAATAATTTAATAACTTCTTATTTCTCTATTTCCATTATTAACATACTTTCCATCTTTATCATCAGGGAATCAGGCATTGTTTTCATCAGACAAAGAATCTTTAATGACATAATTTTATGAAGATAGAATACTTTCTAATGGCAATATTCCTCAAGAAACTTCCACTAGCCAGGTATACCTAAAAGTGAGTAACTGGGTGTGGCATACACCTGTAATCCCAGTACTTGGCAGGTTGAGACAGGAAGATCAGAGGTTTGGGGTCTCTCAGCAACTTAGCAAGACCATATCACAACAAAAAAAGAATAAAATAAGGCTGGGGGTATATCTCTTTGCCAATATATCATGTTATCTGAGAAAAAGGAAGAATTTTCACATAGTCCCTATAAAAAGAATTTTGACATGGTCTTTATAATAAGCCCTTATAAAGTTATACATAGGAGGATACAATTTTCATTCTTGGTCTCTGTTATGGGCTGCGTTATGCCTCTTAAAATCACATACTGAAGCCTTAACTCTGGGACCTTACAATGTGACTGTATTGAGATGGGATCATTAAAAAGATGATGAAGTTAAAATGAGTCTATTAGGATGTGATGGAATCCAACCTGATGGTCTTATAAGAAGAGAAAATTCAGAATTTAGATACACCAGAGAGACACTAGGGGTTTGCATACAGAGAAAATACCATGTGAAAACAGAGGGAGAAGATGCCCATCTATAAGCAGAGAAACCACACTTGCTAAGTCCTTGATCTTACACTTCTAGTCTCCAGAACTGTAGGAAAATACATTTGTGTTGTTTAAGGCACTTAGTCTGGGTTATTATTTTTTATTTTTGCAGTACTGGGGATTGAACTCGGGGGCATTCTACCTCCAAGCTATACCCCCAGCCCTATTTTTTATTCTTTATTTTGAAACAGGGTCTCACTAAGTTGTGAAGGGCCTCACTAAGTAGCTGAGGCTGGCCACGAACATGGATCCTCCAGTCTCAGCCTCCCAAGTACTGGGATTACAAGCGTGCGCCACCACGCCTGGCTTAGTCTGGGTTATTTTGTTATAACAGACTTAGGAAATGAATGTAGCTCCCAATAACCACTTCCTAAGGTCAAAGGGGTATGTGATTAAGTTTCACAAATAGTTCTTATTATATGTGGTATGGTCCATGTGCTTGATTTTAGTTACTTCACTCATTTGAGAAGAAACTAGCAGAAAAGAGGAGGTGAATCTAAAACATATAGGATTCTTAAAGATAAAGGGTCACTGATACATCCCTTAAGGGAAACAGAAACATAGAAGTGAAGAGAGAGAGGTCTCATATGTTTTCTTGGAAAGCTCCACTGCACTGACTTTGAGACCATCTCCCATTAGCAAAAATGAACGATAAGACTTACCTATTTTTGTAGCAGATTGATCCAGGGTCTGGAGTAAGGATTCCACTTGCTCTTCTTTTCCAGCTAATGCAAAAACATAGGCTAGAATTGCCCGTGTATAGTCAGTAGTAACACTACTTTCCAATGCCTCCTCCAGGCAAAATATCCCATTTCTTAGAGCAGGGAACTAGTGAGGAAGAAAAATGTATTTTAAAATGATACCTGAACATTTTATAAGCTTGCTGAATATTCCAACTAATTATTGCCACCCCCCATCTTCTTGTGGTACTAGAGATTGAATCTAAGGGTATTCTACCTCCAAGCTACACCTGCAGCCCTATTTTATTTTTATTTTGAAACAGGGTCTCCCTAGATTAATGAGAGTTTCACTACTTGCTGAGGCTGTCCTCGAACCTGCGATCCACCTGTCTTGGCCTCCCAAGTCCTGGGATTAGAGGTGTGCACCACTATACTTGACTAAAGATGGTCTTTATTTCAACTAATTATTGTTTATGATGTATATAATCTATCTGTAAAGTGTATTTTACATAGGAACCTCTTCATATATACTCAAAATGTATTACATTTTAGAAATATCATTGAAATAAATTTTGAATGTCATTATTAGTATATGAAAATAAAATTCAAATGGCCTGAAAATGACAATGTTTATATTTGATCAATAATATTTTAGCTATAAATTTCTTTTATGTGGCAAAGCATGCAAATTTATTTTTAAACCTAAACTATTTCACTTTAACACTGCAAGTGGAGGTTTTACTTTTCCGAAGATGATTTTGAAGTTATATCAATGACCCTGGAGATTCCTAGCACCTTAGTTTTGGAAGAGATTTTAGAATCAGATAATCTGACTCATGGATTGGGAGGCAGTCAGAATAAGCCATATTCAGGCTGAAAATATTTACCAAATGATCGATTATGGAAATAGAAACTATAGGCTATGGTTTCACTTAGAGCAGAGGATCTTCATCTGAAATTCATGATTGAACTTCAGAAGACATACAAATACCTGAAATCACATAACAAATTTGAATATGCATGTGTGAGTGTATTCTCTCTAGGGAAGACCCCAACAATGCTCATCAAAGGTATCTATGAATCAAAACAATTTTTTTGAACAGCATCCATTTAAAGGATGGTAATGCATTAAAGTTCCCTTGATGTTTCACCCAGCCTAAGCATTCCAAATCACTCTGAATCTAGAGTCTATTTAATCTAGAGTCCATTGAATCTAGAGTCCATTTAATCTAGAGTTTATTTATCTAGAGTCCATTTAATCTAGTCTATCCAGATGGCTGATGTTAGAAGGCAATGGGAATCCAGACCGTGGAACTGAGTCCAGCTTCAAGAAATTCTCCCACAATATACGCAGTGAGTGCAATGTCCTCTTCATCTCCACCCTGAAAACAAAGGAACAGAGAGTCACATAGGACAACAGAGCACAAGAGAACAGCAAGTGCTCTGAAGTAAAACTAAGTAGGAAAGAAATACTGGAACAAATACCGTTATTCAGAAGATCAGTTGAACATGTGTAACTTGGGAATATTTTTTTTGCAGTGTTGGGGATTAATCCCAGGCACTGAGATTAATGCTAGGTACATGCTCTACCACTGAGCAGAGAAACATGTGCCATTTTTAAATTGACTAATTGATGGCCATGCTATCTGAGCAAGAATCCATTAAGATCTAACATGCTGATTAAATAAAACTTGACAGTTAATTTCAAATGTATTTACTGACATATCACATTTATGTGGCTTGGTGTTAAGAATGTTTTCCAAATAATCCGTATGACTCATTTGACTCTGTTTGGTATTAAGTTGAAAAAGGCAAAGAAAAAATTTGTGAGAGGATGGAACAGAAAGTAGCTAGTAAACTTCCTGAAAATCCCTGCAAATTTACCCTAGAAGAGTACAGTAGTTAGGTCTCATGGATTTTTACAGTGTAAAATTGAAAAAAAAATTATAAATCATATGATTTGCAAATTTTGCATAAAAATATCCCGAGAAAGTTAAATATTAAATAAACCAGCATCTACACAGAAGAGAATGTAATGTAAGAACGGAGGAATCAAATAGGGAAATGATTTTGAATGGGGCTCTAGGGACTCTGACGCAGTAGCATTCTTCCCGGAACGTGGGAGCCTCTGGTCTAGCACAGAGCTCTCACTTTATCAAGTTAAACCAAAGGAAACTGCTCCTTTCCTTGAGAAAGAAGTATTTCTGAAGAGCGAAGTTTTCAAGGTGCAAATTACAGCACATGGTGAGCACTAAGATGAGATAGGGGGCCCACAGCACATTTAAATGAGAGCAAGTAAGGTGGTCCTTCCTCTGCACTATGTTATTTTTCCCTTGCTTCTTTCTCCCAAACCAAGACACACACACACACACACACACACACACACACACAAACACACACACACACACACACACACACACACACATACACACACACAAGTCGTCATCCCTAGATACCTATGTGGGATTAGTTCCAGACCCCTTGCACATCCCAAAATCCATGGGTGCTCTTCCAGTCTAATTTAGATCATCTCTAGAATACCCATAATACTGAGTAGGATGGAAAGGCTATGCAAATCTTACGGTATCTTGACTAGGAAATAATGTCAAGGAGAAAATGGTCTGTACATGTGCGGTACCGATGCAACAACCCCCCTCCCCCACACTGAATGTTTCCATCACGGGTTGGTTGACTCCATGCATGTGGGACTTGTGGGTACGGAGGGCCAACTGCACTGCCCAGAGGAAGGATCATGTAAGGTCCGATGCATGGAAGCAATGGCCAGCGATACATTTAAAAACATGAAAGACGTGGAGAAGGTCTTAGAAGAATACGTGAACACATCTTTGACTGTGCTCTTCTCCATCACGGTCCTCCCCTTGTGAAGAGTAGGTTTGGAAAAACTTAAAGAGCTCCCCTCCCTCCCAGTTACACAGGAGTAAAGCAATTTGGAAACAAGCTGCATTAAAATTAAATTCCATCAGGAATTCCATTCATTCATATTTAAAGTGGATTAGAATTATAGTCCAGAACCCAAGAGTAGGAGTGGTCATTATGAAGGATATAGAGGAAAGCCCAGGATAGTATTTTAGGGGATGTCAAGACATGCTAAAATATCACAATAGGAGATTTCAAGTAGAGAGAGGGAAATCAAAAGTTTAGGGGAATACAAGACACACAGGCTGAGTGATTTGCCTGAATATGAGTAGGAAAAAGACGGTGTGGATCCTGCCAAGGACACCTGACCTACTTTACATCATGGCCTAGGGCAAGCTTGGCCAACGTGCACTTTCTCGAGAAGGTACTGGAAACCTTGCTTCTGCGAAACAATGAAGATTCCTCCATAGTCCCCCTGGAACTTTCTTGTTTCCATGAATAAGGAGGACCTGTCATACACTCGAGGTCCTCTCCTTTCATCTAATGTCCGGCTCCAGGTTTCTAGATGTTTTTCTCCCTCAGTTCTCTTCTCTCTCCTATTTTCAATCTACTTACTGCAAGGGACTGACTGTGGAAGGCCCAGGGTCTCAGCAAGCATACAGCATTGGTGAGGAGTGTGTCCAGGCTGTGGTTAAACACGCATACCACAGGAACGATGCTGTGGACCAGGACACAGGTCTGTGACAGCAGCAGACTGAGAAGGCAGATGGTTCACAGAAAAGGCAATCATGTTCTCGGTGAGGGAGGCAGAGGTAAGAGAGGTAAGCAATGCAGAGGAGTTAGGAACACCCCAGTCTGTTAGCGTCTCACCTTCCTGGCATCCCTGAAAGGCTTGTCATCATTTTTAAAGCAGCCATTTATTTCCTGTTTGCTTGAAAGCCAGATCAAGGTCTGTTGTTGAACTGTTTCATCAATGAATACATACTCCTTCATTCTCTCCAAGGTCTTAAAAGTAAGGGCACTGAGCCTGCAATGCAGATCCCCAAAGCAAGAGTTAGATGAAAAAGAAATGACCAGCTGGGCATGGTGGCACATGTTTGTCATCCCAGTACTTGGGAGGCTGAGACAGGAGGATTGCAGGTCCGAGGACAGCCTCAGCAAGTACTGAGACTCTCATCAACCTAGTGAGACCCTGTTTCCAAATAAAAATAAAATAGGGCTGGGGATGCAGCTCGGAGGTAGAATGCCCCTGGGTTCAATCCCCAATACCTCCCCACCTCCATGCACACACACAAAATGACCATTAGCTACCATCAGGTCCATCACTGTTGTCCCCTTTGGGTAATGCGTGATTTTAGGTAGTCAAGGGCCAGATGTCAGAAGCTAGAAGGGCAATAATCCTCTCTCTGCATCCACAGGGCATTTGGAGTAGATATTGGAGAATATTGACTATATGCAGTCTTGATTAATTGTGGCATTTTCTTTTGGGCCAGTAAAAATCTTATGAATAACAATTAGAGTAGGAAGTTTTTAGCCTATTTGCATCCAAAAGTCTTGCTATATAGCCCATGAGATTACACAGACGTAGAGGCAGGCGTGGTGTAATCAGATGTTTTGGGGACTTCTAGCTTCACTTTCGTGAATATATAGGGGACTCTAAGAAGTGTAGAGTAAGATGTGTAACTCCATTGCTGATGGAATATAGAGATTCATCAGTAAATGCATTAGTTAGGCAAATCACATGAGACTGTAGGTATATTGTCACATTAGAATAATCAAATCTTAGCCAGATGTGGTAGGGCACCCCTGTGATCCCAGAACTTAGGAAGCTGAGATGGAGGATTGTAGATTCAAGGTCAGCCTTAGCAATTTAGAGAGACTTTATTTCAAAATAAAAATTAAAAGGGTGGTGAGTATAGCTAGGAGGTAGAACGCTCCTGAGTTCAATCCCCAGTATTTCTCTCCCACTCCAAAAAAAATGAATAATCAAATTTTTGGTTTTCTCTGATTCTCTTCTGTAAATTCATTTTGAAGTCCACTTTGGTGGACAACCCACACTGAACTCAATCTTCTCTCACCCCTTTTCCAACCCTGTTCAGATAATCCCTATGTTTGTTATTGAAAATAAAATTTTCATCTCTCACCGTATGTTTCCCTTCTTATTCCACTGCCAAAGCAAACTATACGAACCATCAGAGTTTTTGAAGGACAACTGCTTCTGATAACCTAAAATACAACATAGTAGGAAGTTAGTTTTTAACCAAAAAGTTAGATGAAAAAGAAGGGTCTAGTAAAAGACTTGAGTTTCAATGTCAGACAAAAATTACTACTAGGAAGATCACTTCCAACTGTAATTTCTGAAAAATTACTACTAGGAAGATCACTTCCAACTGTAATCCATAATAGAGAAAAAGTAATTCCTGCATTAAAAGGTTTTGGTGACAAATAGGTTTACATAGGAGCATGCCTGGCTTAACCAGCTCATCATTGATGTTTGTTAATCAATAACTTTCCCTCAAGGTTATTTTATTGCATTCAGTGTTACCTTTATGAAAAAGTTCAGAAGACAATATGTTCCTGGATTTTTCCTTAATATTACATTATACAAGGTCTGTATGCCCTCTTTCCACATACAGGTCCCATCGTGTTGCTTCTATGAAGCACCACTGGGTCAACAAATCCAGAAGTCAAAAAAAAAGAACCATTTACACCCATTATTAACAATGGTATAATAACATGTGGCACAGTCTGACAAAATATTAGCATTAAAAAAAGAGTTTATAATTTATAACTTTCTATGTTCTAAACTATGAAGCTAAGCATGCCTGGATTTTGAAATAAAAATAATAACACAGCTGGGACTCAGAGTTTAGACTATCACATAATCAGAGATTTATGACATCTCGATGTTATTAAGAGTTGATCACATTTATTATGGAAGGAACTACTTAAGCCATCACACCGTTAGCTAAGAGAGAGAATGCCTTAGACTTCAGTTCCTCTGTCAACTGCTCAGTGGACCTCAGGTAGTCCAGGACGTAGGTGTTGGAAGCCAGAAGGGCGACGTTCTGCTCTCCCCATCCATAGGGCATTTGCAGAAGATTCTCCAGATTCTGCATCGCGACTCCTAGAATATCCCCTAAAAACAGGAAAACCAGAAAGTCATAGAGCTTATTGAGGCCACTTTAGCACGGACAACCATAGATACGAAAGGCAGAGTGGACATAGAAGAATGTTGGGTCTCAAATGTGAAAACAAGAAATGTTTCATGAAGTAATCCTGGGTAGACAGATGTGGAGAATGGGATTCAAGGGGGTATGGAATGTATTTATGAAAACCTTATCCCCAGAGAGAAGAAGAAATTAGGAAAGTGTGTTTGTTTGCTTTTGAGAAACTGACTCTGTGAAGGAGAACCCTAACCTATCCCTCTCTCAAGGGGGTTGTGACAGACAAAGCAGTTTGCCTTTTACAAAACAGATTTTTCCTTCTAATGAGGATATTCCCAGTCTTTGTAATAGGACATGCATATTTTGATTCTCTAAGAAATGGATTTGGTATTTCAGGTTAGTTGGTTATACTGGGACCTTTTGTTTTCTGAACACCAGTCATTCTCTTTGGAAATGTTTCTACACTCCCTTCAGATCCCATATGGAAATAAGTATAGAGATGAACTGGCCAATGACTTCCACCAATTGATAGCTTAAGAAATCCTTTTATTCTCTTATTTTAGGAAATTTATTAAAACTACCCAACCAAGTTTTTCAACTCATCACCAAACAAAATTTAAATCAGTTTACCTACGACAGTGAGAAAGCCTCTGGCTGATCCTTCTACAACATCATTTGGCAAGTCCAAAACTATCTGCTTAGAGACTTTGGTATCTGAAGAAGAAAATGTCCATTAAAAATAATGTGACGATGTCCTTTCATAAATAATAGCAACAGATTTCAGGAATAAACGTATTAGGAAACTGATTCCATTATTTATTTTTATTTTTACAAATTGCTTGTTAGACAAAATGAAATTGAAGATTTGACCTAGTTCAAAATTAGCAATACCATCAGAAATGGCATATAAATCTGTGTGTTAAATAGTAGCCCCCATTCTCTGTTAGTTTGGTGCCTAAGCTATTTATGTATGAAAAATATTTTTTTAAAAATGCTGTCTGTGATATATAAAATAGCATACACCAAAGGTACAGCTTGAAGATTTATCAAGAATTAAAATCAGATCACCATTAACCAGGTAAAATTATACTCCTCATGGCCATAAATCAGTGTTTGAGAATCAGTGATGTATCTGGGTTATTTGATCCTAAGATCTTATGTGCTCTTTGAACATAACCCTGATTTGTCATTGGCCAAGAACTTACAAAATGGGAAAAATAAGATGAGACAAAAAAGAAAAAAAGCCATAGGTGATCTAAAAAGAAAAAGACTAAGATTTCACAAATCTACTTTTTGTTTGTGAAAATTACACAATAAACTTCCTCTATTGATAGAACTAACTGAGGGTTAAAAAACCCTCTTACCTTTTGTACAGATCAGGAAACTCTGGGTCATTTCTTTTTCAATACCTTCAGGCTATCAAAAGTAAGGAAAAAGTCAATCACAAAACAAGGAATCTGAATCATCTTTCCAGGAAGAAAAAGCAAATAAGCACCAGCTCGCTTAGATATGGCTGGTGTAGACTTGTTCGGAGAAGATTCCTTCATTGTTCCTGTCCATTGACACCTGGAAGTCGCTGTACATTCCCAGCACCCTCTTGGGCTCTGGGTTCCATCTTCTCCTCAGGTGGGAGAAGGATAACCTTGCTTCATTGAGTGACAGTTTCAAGTTCTCTGGTCCTGCCCAACATCTCCAGTGGAGCCATCAAAGTGTTTTGCAGAGGAGGGACATGTCATGAGGTGAGGCCAGAATACTCCCTGTTAAGCATCCATTCCTGTTGAGGATGCTGGGAACCGCTCAGGGGCATAGACAAGTAGATCTGTCTTTTGGATTTGAGCATCGGTTAAAAAAGAGAGGAAGGGGTATAGGTATACAGGAAGTGAACAAAAAAATCATCCACATAAACTCTACTCTCCTGGCTGAGGTGTGAAATTTACAAAGGATGAATTCTCTGTTGTTTTAATTCTTATAGAATGGTATGTTCTCTGTCAAAAGTAATTTTGGTCAACTAACTCATTCTTTTCAAGAATAGTGTCTTTTAACATTTAAACTCGTAGAGAAGAAGAGGTTGGCAGTTGAGTACATCCATACCTCCACCAATAAGCTTTTGACCACGATGTCTTTCCAGTTGAGACTTTGCTCCTCGTTTGGTTCACTTGGGCAGACACTACTTTGTTTAGATTCAGCAATTACAGTGATATTCACTTTACCTGGAAAACATTCCCAAATATAAGTAAAACTCACCGTTTGGCTTCTAGCATAAAGGGAAATAATTAGAATCTGTGGATTGTGTTTGAACTGGATAAACCAAATTCTATCAGCATATTAAAGTTTAGGCCAAAATAACATGCTGGTTTTTCTGCCTGGAAATAGTGAGGTATGCTTTATTTTAGCAATTTCATATGTTATTTGTTTACTTAATTACTTAGGATTCTAAGAAAAATAAAATTCCACAAGGCTATCTAAGCCAATTCCTTGGTATTGTTTAGAAAGGTTACGTGTGATGACATAGGCACATAACATCCTATAACTAGGGCACCTAACTTTTCTCATGATCAAACAAAAGTAATAAAATATGATACAGCAGAAAGGGCACTGGTTGGAAATCAAGCACTTGCAAGGAAGCCGTTGTTTTTTTAACTTCCTGTGATTCGCATTATGTAACTGAAGCTGATATGCAGTTTCCTGTTTATAAAATTTGGAGGATTAAAAAAAATATTTGTAAGGTTTAATATTACCTGTGTGCCTATGTACATAGCCAACAAATTTTTCTTATTTTCTGTTTGTCAGTGTGTTTTGGAAAGTCTTTGACTGTATCCTCTGCATAATGTCCCTAAAACACCAAGTGTGTATAGGATTCTGTCTCAATTTCCAGGGTAAGATTTTTTAAGGCCTTGGATAGGACAGAAATTGAGAAAGTTTAAATTTTAAAAATCAAGAATGTTTATAAAGTTAAAAGAAAAACAACCTGCAGCAGATCAATATCACAGGTGCACTAAAATAATCTTATAAACATACCCTTTGATGATAAAATAATAGAAAAAGTATGACACATGAAAAAAAATTTTAATGAAGCATTTTTTTTTTGAAAAAATTACTCATAATGAGTATCACGCACATCACATCTAGTATTCCTTGCATTACTACACTTTTTAACATTTCCCCTCCCCTGTATCTTCAGCAGGGCAGGGCACTTCTAAATCTACTTTTCTCTAGTGAGATAATACATGCACTGAGACAACAGTCTTTTCAGGGTTTGACCCTCATCCAAGCATTCAGTGTTTTGGGGGTCCTGCCATATATTTAGTAAATTCACGCATCCCAGCTAGTCCCGTTATTGTTGACTGTGATTGAGAACAATTTTTGTGTAAGCGGCATTTTGTATAAATGGCGGGTGAGGAAGCACATGAGAAATGAAAGAACTCGGCAGCCTTCATGAAAACATGGCCTTCATTTGGGACATGAGGCATGTATTTGATAGGTCATCCAAATCGGCATGTATATTATATTTTAATCACATTAAAACATACTCTGTAAAGCATCAGTCACTAGCAGTTAGATTATAAGAATAAAGCTTAGCCGGGCATGGTGGCGCACGCTTGTAATCCCAGCATTTGGGAGGCTGAGACCGGAGGATCCGGGTTCGCGGCCAGCCTCAGCTACCTAGTGAGGTACGCCGCAACTTAGTGAGACCCGGTTTCAAAAATAAAGAATAAAAAATAGGACTGGGGGTATAGCTCGGAGGTAGAACGCCCCTGAGTTCAATCCCCAGTACTGCAAAAAAAAAAAAAAAAAAAAAAAAAAAA